>PVJL010003110.1:0-168715 GCA_004026885.1 Lyroderma lyra
GAGACGGCCCTTTGCCCCAGGAGACAACCATTTGCCCCAGGAGACGGCCCTTTGCCCCAGGAGACAACCATTTGCCCCAGGAGACAACCATTTGCCCCAGGAGACGGCCCTTTGCCCCAGGAGGCGGCTCTTTGCCCACAGACGGCGTTCGGCAGTGAGTAAGGCAGCGCTCTTTTTCGTAAAGAGGGGACTGGCAATTTCTTTACAACTATACCAATTCGGTTCCGGGTAAGCAGGGGTTGTTACGGGTGCCAAGTCCCCCCAGGAAGCCAGCTGGGAAAGGTGAAGGTGGTCTGCGGTCCTCAGGTGAGGCCCCAGGCAAGGCTCTGGGCTGCTCCACCTGGCCTGGGTGAAATGAATCAAAATCTGCCGGGCCGAGGCTGGAACTGCTGAGACTGCAGTGAACCACCAGACCTTGCCAGGCCTGGGCACAGGAGGTCCAGGAACCCCGGGAGAAGATGGCAGCCTCGCTGGTTCCATGGGATCATTTATTTAAATATATTTAATGAGATTATAGCCTGGGCTTTTGCAAAGTGTATCTGCATTTTAAAAGAAAAATTTCTCTCTCCAGCTTTGCTTTCTTAGTTCTGTAACTCCCCCCACCCCCTTCCAGAAGATGGGATACAATTCAAATCCAATGTTCCCTTGGAGAGTAATGAAAGACAGCTAATAGTTCGCTAGTGGTTCCTACGAGTCACGCACTGTGCTAACACTGCATGGGCCGTACCTCTTTTATCCCCATAACAACCCAACGAGTAAGTTATTATCTATACTTTACAGATCTGGAGAGTGAGGCAGGGGGGAAATTAAGGAAACTGTACTAAGGGTTCAAAGCCAATGCCAATCTGAAGTTATCTGTGATTCCTCAAGACCACTCTGTATTCACCTACCCACCCATGTATCTACCTATCCGGCCACCTGCCCATCCCTCCCTCCATCCATCCATCCTCTTCACATCCGTCCACTAATCCATCCATCCACCCCCACGCCCTCTACCCATAAATAATGTTTAAGGATTTTACCATGAGCCAGCCACTGAGCTGTCTGGTAAACAGAGACAGAAATTTAAATACATATATATAAAAATAAGAACTGTCTCCGGCCTGGAGGAATTCAGTGTCTAGAATAACAGTTCTCAACCGTGGCTGCCCCATACATTCACCTGGAGAGCTTGAAAAAAATCCCTTCGCATGGGTCACACTTTTGACCAATTAGACTCTCTGGGGGGTGGGATCTAGACTCTTAGCATTAAACATTTTTTTTTTTTAACTTCCCAGGAGATTCCAATGTGTAGCACTGAAGCCTGGCTCTGGGGCATGGTCGCTGGACCACCAGTGGCCCACACTCTGTCACATTTCACAGAAATGACCACCACCTGAAATCCCTACTGGTGTGAAAACTCAGCACCTGCCCCTTTCACTAGAACGTAAGCTCTGGGAGCGGGGACTTGTCCGTCTTGTTCACATTATATTCCCGGCACCTTCACCAGGGCCTGGCCCACACCAGGCACGCGGGGACAACTTGCTGAACAAATGCGTGCAGCGAACATATCTTCGTTACCTAGACAGGAGACTGAGGCTCAGAGAGGGGTAGGGATTTGTCCAGGAGAACAAGGGCTTTCTAGTGTCGCCTTCGCACTTAAAACAATGCTGGGTACGCGGCTGAGTCCACACCTGCTGAACGAGTGAACGCACGAATGAACGGACAGTGACTTCCGAAAGGAAAGACCTCTCTGAAGAGACCTGGGGGGTGAGAGCAGGGGCCTGCAGGTGGGTGGAAGACCGGCCCAGGCAGAGGGCGCAGCGAGCGCACGGGCTCTGAGGGCAGCAGCACGCTCGTGAGTTAGAGCCAAGGACCCGGGCCAGGCGCGGGGCCCCGTGAGCAAAGGGGACAGGGATGAGGTGAGTGTGAGAGGCTGGCAGGGACAGGTTAGCAGAGCCTGGTGCCCAGGGGTAAGGAATTTAGGTCTTATTCTTTTAAACCTAAGCCCTCTCCACGTTGAACTCGTTTCGTTCTCACATCAACTCTGTGAGGTCAATGGAATAATTATTCCTATTTAACAGATGAGGCAAATGAACCCCAAAGAGGTTAGGTCACCAGTCCAGGGCCTCACCCCTGGTAAGAGGTGGAGCTGGGACACAAAGGGAGTCGCTGAGGACTTCGTGGGTCCTTGTTCCCTGCGGAGCCCCCTGAGTGTAGACCCCACGGCTCCTGCCTCCCTGGGGGCCTCCGTGGAGCTGGGCCCTTGCAGCCACTCAATAAGAACTTTGTAACACCTCTGAAGGAAGGGCCCAGGAGGAGGGGAACGAGGAGGCCAGGCAGGAAGAGCAGCTGGTCTGGCGCTTGAGGCCACAGGGAGGGTAGAATGTCCCCTACAGAGTCCCAGAGCTCACGCCCAAGTGAAGAGAAAGGAAAGTGTGTGTAACCTGAGCCCGGCCTGCCTGCTTGGAGTTTGGGAGCACCCTCACTCAGCCCCACTGCTTCCACCCAGAAGCCTTTGCCTGGGCAGCCAGCTTGCTCCAGTGCCATGGAAAGGGCGTGCACAGTGCCAAGTCACAATAAGGAGGGGGATGGTGTGTTTGTGGGTGCCACCACTGCGGGGGATGGGCATCTGCGGTCTGGAGACTCTCAGGAGCTTGGCACAAAGCGATCATTGCATTTAGAAGTGGGAACTCTGAAGCTGGAGTACCGGGGTTTAATTCCGCCCTGCAGCTGGAGCTGGGCAGCTTTAAGCTGGTTACTTAATTTTCCCTAAGCCTCAACTTGTACTTCTGTAAAATGGGCTCATAGGCTAATAGAAATGTAGTAATACTTGAGAAACAGTACAGTGTACCAATTAGGAGAACAGACTTTGGTGTCAGACTACTCAGGTTCGAATTTTAGCTGTCACCTAAGTGTGCCATCTCGATCAAGCTCCTTAACTTCTCTGTGTCTCAGTTTCCTCATCTGTGAAGTATCCCTTCTTAGAGTTGTGGGGATTGAGTGAGTTAATACACTAATGGCTGGTACATAGCAAATGTCAAGTGTCTGGTCCAATGGTGATGGAAGGGGAGGGGAATTAATCTAGATTTAGACTGCTTTGAACAGTGCCTGGCACAAAGTATGTGCTCACAAAAGTTAAAGACAAAAGGAAGGGACTCACCTAAGGGACAGCTGCCCCCCAGCTCCCACTAGTGGCAGCCGGGCCAGGATGTGGTCCCCGTGTTTCTAAAGCATCCAGCATTTCAAGAGAAACTAGAAATTCAGAGATTTTCATCTGAACCATCCTGATTTTTACAAGTTCACTTTTACTTAAAACATGGTGTAAAGCAATCAAAGGCATACCCAAGGGTCAGACTTCACTGTGAGCTGCCAGTCTGCAAGCACAGTTTTGATTTCACTGTGATTGTATGACTCAGAGAATGCCAAGGGAAGAATTAGTTGAACTAGTGTACCATGCCTCTAAGGTGTGCCAGGCACTTATCATAACATCACCTCATTTAATCCTTGCTATAAGCACCCTGTGAAGTGGGACATGATTATGCCCCCATTTGACAGGTGAGAAAACTGAGGCTCAGAAAAGCTCAACCGTTTGCCCAATGTCATCTGGCTGGTTGGCAGTGGCACTGGGACTCAGACTTGGCTCTTCCTTTCTCGGCAGTCTGTGTCTTTTCCTATCCTTTCCAGCTCTGAAATGGGCACAGTCTTAAGGAGACTTGTGCCTCTATCAGAGAGAAAGGGGTGACTGGCTTCGGTCAGGGCTCAATACAGTTTTTCAGATTCTCAAGGAGCCCAGGGTGGTTTATACGGACGCTCCCAAGTGCCAGGAAGAATGAGGGTGTGCTCTCTATCCTGCGGTCTGGGCATGGGAGCCCAGCCCCTCTCAGTGGCACTCAGAGCAGGGTTGTTCCAGCTTCACTACCAGCATGTAAAGGAAATGTCATTGTCTTGGTGACATCAATAATTACTCCCAGAAGCCTGGAGTTGCTTAAAAATAAACTCCTCGTGATGTTATATCCGACTAGATACAGGTCTCTCTGGTTTTTCACCTCAGTTACATAGCATTCGTGCCCCATGAGCTGGCATCAAACACAGACCACGAAGGGGAGAGAGCTGGTGGTCCCAAAACACCAGCAGCAAATCCCAAAGCTGGCCTAACAAAGGGTTAAGCCCAGTGGTTAAACCTAACAGCTTAATGCCTTTTGTTAACTCCAGCTCTACCAGGAAGGCTGACAGATCTCAAACAAGCAAACAATGGCTGGAATTGTTCTAGTGAAAACTAGTCTGGCTGCATCACTTGCCAATAATTTTTTAAAACAGCTTAACTCTCCCCTGCTTCCTTGACTTCCAACCAGCCTGAAAGCAAAAGGCAGATGAGTTCTTGTCCCCAGGTCAAACCCCTGTAAACAAGTGCCTGCCTGGACGCTGTAATGGCAGGAGAGGGGACGGAACTCACAGCTCCAGAGGAGACCCTGCAAGACACACCCAGGGCCTGGTCAGGGACACACCCGAAAACGGACTACCATCTGCGGAGGTGTCAGCATTACTGGAGCTGGAGACCGAGACAGAAAGTTCAGAACACGAACGAACACACTTTCACCTCAAATGACTAGACAGAACTATCAGCAACGTATGCCAAAGTTTTGGTCCTGAGGCAACGAACTAACCGGGGGAGGGGAGGAGACAGTGTCCTAACGACGTACTTCAGTACTTTCGAAAGGATGCAGCGCCTCTAAAGCTGTCAGCCCCTTGCTATATTCCGTGGGGCGAGCGGGGACCACCATCGGTCCAGCAAAAGTCACGCCAGGAGGCCTACCTTCTAGGTCACGCAGAGTCCAGACATCCGTGTCAGCACGGTTAAGCTTCAGTTTACCCGGACAAGCACTGTTTACCGTAAGGCTGGGTGAGATCACTAGTTCTAGCATTTCCTTGTACCTGAAAGAAAACAAAGGGAAATGTAATTTATTCATTAATTATGCATGCTTACTAATGATTCCTATTTCTTTCCCTAAGAGTATAAATATTAAAGCTGATTACCTAAACCCAGTCGTCTTATAAATTCTACATAATAAAAATTCACTAAACTTTTCATCAAAGGGAAATGAGGAATTAAAATGAAGTACTCGCTCCCCTCTGGAGAATACGCCCACTTGATTAAAACTTTCCCCTCCTTCCTACTGTATTTTGCCATTAGAAAAATTACATTTTGGTCTTTTAAATGTCATCTGAATGAGCTGGAGCGAGCTAGGGGGACTTCCCAGCAGAGGAAGGGCGAACCAGGTAGAGAGGCAGTGTTTGCATTTAGATCCCCAGAAGCCAGAGGCCTGGGGAGAAGCTGGACTGCAGTTAAGAGTGAGAAAGGGACATGGTGTTCTGTGGCATTCCTTATGCAGATGGAGAAAGGCTCAAAGGGCATCACCGACACTTACAGTCCCTCTGGCCACAGCCCATCACTGTGGGCCCTCCCAAGAAAGAAAACACTCCTGAATGACAATTTTGATAAAATGTTATGCGGGGGGAGAGGGACAAGTCTCCTGGGTCATTCCCGTTTTTTGTTGAAAACTCTCACACTACGTCAGTCCTTACCCCTCCTAAATCCCTACCCACTGTGCTGAGGTAATGAAGTTTCTGGTTATTGCGCACAACATCAGACATGGCAGTTTTGCAAAGGACTAAACTACAACCCGCAGCGTTTGACACTGATTCAAGTTGTCCTCAGAGAAAGGCTAAGTTTACTGACAGCGTACCAATGCCAAGGTCAGGATCCGTTATCATTGTGATAATAAAAGACAACATACTGATGAATGGCGATGTGGTTATAAATGCAGATTCCACAGTGGAAACATTATGGATTTAAATTCTACATTCACTACACACTACATTGAATGACCAGATGGCTCGAAGTCAAAAGTGTTTCCATCTGGACATTCAGGATGATCAAAGGTCATTCCTCCTGACAAGGTCATGGTGAAGAGGACAAGAGATAATACATGTCAAAAAAGGACTTAGTAGGCAGCAACCTAAATGCCCATTCACCACAATAGAAATGAATAAACATAGGCAGTATGGTCATGCAATGGAATACAATACAGCAGTGAAAAAGATGGAAATGGAGTTCTACACAGCATGACAGACAGATTTCCAAATGAAGTACTGAGCAGAGAGGCAGAAGGGTACCCAAGGTATGATACCATTTCTATGACGTGCAAAATACACAAATCAATATTATATACACTATTTAGGAAGACAGACAATACAATAAAAAGCTAGTAGGATGTGCAGGAGTGATAAACACCAATTTCATGAGAATGGTTAACTCTGGGAATAGTAAGGGAATGCAGTTTGGGAAGTGGTACCCTGGGGGCGTCAACCACGTTTGTAACATTTTAGTTCAGGGGTTGACAGGAACGAGGGCCCACCCAAATCCAGCCTGTTTTTGTGTGACCTGTCCTGTGAGCTAATAACAGCTTTCACATTTTTAAATGGTTGAAAAAAGTCCAAAGAAGGATAACACTTCATGACATGTGAAAATTATGTAGAATTCAAATTTCAGTGTCCATAAATAAAGTTTTCTCAGAACACAGCCCTGCTCATTGGTTTACTGTATTGTCCGTGGCGACTCTCAAACTGCAACTTCCAGGTCAGTATGCTAGAGACCCACAAAGCTGAAAATGTTTAATCTCCGGTACAAAAAGCCTGCCAACCTTGGTTTTAGTTTGTAAGCTGGGTGGTGGGCATAGCACTGCTATATGGTTAGGAGACATCCTTATGTACCTTAAACACTTAATAATTTTTTAAAAAGAAAGAAATCACACCCCCAGGACTTATACATAGAAGCACTTTATATATACTTTTCAATCTGATGAGAGAATGGCACACAAATCAGCTGCTACTGTGTATAGTTTTATATTAGCTGACTCGTGTTTGGTTCCTGAATGTTTCCCTGTAGCCATGCCCCCTGTGTGCCTGTTTTCTTGTCTCCCAAATGCCACAGGTCCTCCAGGAGAGAGGCCACAGGTCCTCCAGGAGAGAGGCCTCAGTGTCTTGTTCTGTTAATACATCAGCCCATATTGCATGGAGCTCAGCAAATAGCAGACACTGGACCTGTTGTCCGACGGTAGGTGCCAGAAATGTGCATTTCATCCTAACTCATTCCCTTCATTTTTTTGGGTGTATGCAAAGAATTCAAGGTTAAAAAATCAACCATGATGTAAAAAAATAGCACTGGTCCCTAAATATCCAGATGCTATGAATATGGGTGTTCAAGGCAGCAAATTGTTAGCTAAATGACCGAATCCACTTAAAAACAAAACAAATGTTCTTCTCTGCCGCATGGCAGCGATTAGCTGGAGCTGAGCAGTGCCAGACCGATTTGCTCAAGGAGGATGGGCTCCGCTGTGCCACAGTCCTCACCCCTCTCTAGTGTCTGACATTTGAGCCTCTTTTTCCATTTGTATTTCCTCTGGCCCTATGAGCCTTTGCATTTGAGACTCAAGGCATACATATCATCAGAAAAGCATGATGAGGAAAAAAGCAGCCACATGGCACTTCTGGCCCGAGTCACATAGCTTATTTATTTTACTGAATGTTGCTGTCATCCTCAAGAGCTCCTAGCACATCCAAACAGCGTGTGTTGACATTACAGAGCCGGGATGTGTTTGTGACTTTAGCTCTGGGACAGAGGACTGTTGCGCCAGCTTCTGGAGCATTCACATCTTGCCTGAGAGTGCACTGAAGGCCAAGCGGTGTGGAAATCACCTACGTTTCCTCCACAGCACCTGACGCAGAATCTCTTCCATTCTGTCATCTGATTGACATGTGCTGGAGGATGGGAGGGAGGAAGGAATGGAGGAAGAGAGGGACTGGGAAGGCGGGGAGGAGGGAGGACAACCGTAACTGAGTGATTAGCTTCTTTCAACAAGATTCTTAAAAATTCCTCATCCACCCCATTCCAGACAATGACTCTAATGTACTAAATATATCTCCTTATAAATGATGCCATGTTGTTTTATGTGTGATGTGTTTTACATGAATAGTGTTATACATGAGATCTCAGTCTGTTTATTAGACTTTTGCTTTCCCGTTGCACTACGATTTTTAAAATGTATACATATTGCTGGCTGGTTATTTAGCTTGTGGCTAGACTTCCCTACTGTGCACCCACTCGATCCTATTCATGCATTGCTTTAGTGATGAACATCTAAGGAGTCTTCATCTCTTTGCCACCATAAACAATGCTGCAGTAAACCTCTTCATTTAAGTAAAACACATATTTATGCATATCTACATATGTGTATATAGATACACGTACATATTCTTGAAATGAACACATATATTTGAGCAGGATTTCTGTGTCACTGTGTGGATGTGAATTGAATTTGACTGAGTTCTTCATAATCCCAGTGCTAATACAAATTCCCACCAAAAGTGCAAACGTTCTAGTTTCATAAATTCTTACTAGCACCTGTCATTGTCTAGCTTTCTAATTTTTGTCTGACCAATGGATGGAAAATGACCCCTCACGGTTATTTTAATTTGCATTTCTATGATTACTAGTGTGTTGGAGCATATATTCACATAATTTGGGAGCATATGAGGTTCTGGAACTGTCTATTCTTGTTTTTTATCCTTGCCTATTTTTCTACTGGATTTTCCTTTACTCCCCCTTTTCTTGTTATTGGTTGGAGTGCCTTGTAGAGTCTAGGTATTGGCTCATTGTTGGCACTGGGTACTGTAAATGTCTTTTCTTAATCTTTCATTTGTCTGTTTTCTTTATTTTTGGTGTCTTATGGAACAAAAATGTTCTTACACATTTGTCCAATAATTTGGTTTTCTTTCCTAAATGTAAACAATTATTTTCCCTAACCCTGAGATATTAAAAGTTGTCTACATTTTAAGCTATTGATTTGGAATTTTACCTCATATTTAAGTCTTCAATTCATCTGAAGTCTCCATTTAATATGGTTTAATGTTGCACTTTTCTCCAATATTGGAGAAAATAAAAACAAACCATTCTTCTTAATATGTATTAAAGTCTCTAACTGAATTTACCTCCTAGCTATGATGGGATAGTTTGTATTTTTGGTTCAATCTTACCATCACAAGCAAAAGCAAGAGCTACAAAACCTTGTTTTAAGGTATCAGAGGACAACGAAGGCAGAACTTAAGGGTCAAGATCCTGGAGAGATGAGAAATGGACTGAGTGCAGGCCGACCTCTACCACTGTTCCTTATAAGACATCTGCCAATTTATAAGCACAGAGGGAAAAAGTAACCAATTAGTTTTCCAGTCTCATTGGGTTAGGGAGACAAAAATCAGAGTTCAGGACTCCAAAGGCAGCTAGGACCCAAGCAAAGATCCTAGAGATAAGAGAACCACAGAGAAGTGAGCCTAACATTGTCAACAATCACTGCCTTGGGGGCAAGTAGTGAGTGAGAGGCAGAGAAGCAGAAGCGGGTAGCTGAGAAGCAATAAATGCAGGAGAGCTTTAGCTAATCTCCCAGTACTAGGGAGGAAACTCCTGGCGTTCATGGCCCATCGAGGATGAGAGGTGTGGGTAAACACAGCAGGCTTTAAACCAAGCTCCCTGAAGGATAACTCCTTGGAATAAGGGCTGACCAAATAGATCCTGCCTTGAATCACCTTAATCCCTCATTGGATCGAAGTGATTTGCCTCTATCACCACCTGCCAGAAGAAAAGTAAATTTTCTTTTTGGGGAAGATGTCATCTTCCAGGGTCTTCATAATTTTTTATACACAGTGTTTAGCCTATAATAAAAAATTACCAGGCATGCAAGGTGACAAGACCAAATGATCAAAAAAACCAAAGAAAAAACCCAAACCCAGATAAGATTCAGATATTGGGATGATCAAAAATGGACTCCCCAGGAACTTTAATAATATGATCAAGAAAATAAGATTTAGAGGGTAGAATGCCACTAGAGAACTAGAATCTTTAAAAAAAAAAAGCTAATGGAAATTCTAAAACTGAAAACACAATGACTGAAAATCAGAACTCAAGAGAGCAGTTGAACCTCTGATTGGACACAGCAGAACAGATTAATGAACTGGAAGATAAGTCAGTAAACAAATTTCAAAAAGAAGTTGAAAAATAGGTCTTTAAAAACGCATTAAAACAACATGGGAAATGGAGAAAAGGTCTAACACACGTAATTGGGGCCACAGAAGCAGAGGAGAGCGAGAACAAGTCAGAAAACACATTTAATTAGAAACTGACATATACATTTCCAAGACTGATGATAGATACCAAGCCAATCAAAGAAGAAAGTTCTGTGAATCGCAAGCAGGAAAAATACATTGAAAAACATTCCTGGGCATACACAGTAGACTCTCCCTTAACCAGAACTCAAGCAACAGGGAAAATCTCAAGCAATGTTGCCAGTTGCTTGAGTTCCGTTAATGGAGAGTCTACACATTTATCCGGCATCTCCCAATCCCCACGGGGGCCGGTTAATGGCGTCTACTGTATACCACAGTCAAACTGCACATGTATGAGAACATATTAATCTTAAAAGCAGCTCAGAGGGGGAATAAAAGACAGGTGATCTTAAAAGAAGGAGTAATAAGACTTCTCAACAGAAATGATTAATATTACAAAACAATGAAATTTCATCTGCCAATGTAGAATTTTAGGCCAGCAAAAAAATCCTTCATAAATGAAGACAAGAATGAAACAAACCAAAATTAAGATTATTTGCCACCAGTAGATCTATACTACAAAAGAAAGATGGAAACTCAGCAAGGAATGGGGAGCAACATGAAAGAGTATATGTGTTAACAGGAGAGTGGTAAGTGAAGTTAACATGTTCTAAGAATCTTGCATTTTCCTGGAAGTGGTAAAAGGACTAATTTATAGCAAACTTTAAGCTTTACCTGGATGCATGATGTAATCATAGGTAACTACTTAGAGAATAATAATAATAAATGGCTACTAACAAGCTATTAGAGGTGAAAATGGAAGAATAAAAAATCCAAAAAAGGCAAGAAAGTAAAGAAAAAGAAACATAGAAGAGATGGAACAATTAGAAAAAATAAAACCATAGATTTAAACTCAAATTTATCAATAATTACATTAAATGCAAACACTACATTATGATAATTACATTAAATGTAAACAGAATGAATACTCCCATTAAAAGACAAAGATTATAAATAAGACTAGATTAAGAAAAACTACCTGCATGATTATTATAAGAGACTCTTTTAAAATATAAAGACATACAAAGATTCAAAGCTAAATAAAGAAAAAATCCATATGATGCAAATACTAAATAAAAGAAAGTGGAATAATTTCAAATTCACTTGAAAATAAAAACCATTATAGAGATTTAGAAGAACAGACAGCAATGATAAGAGAATCAATCCGCAAAGATATGACAATTAAAATTTGTCCTCCTCCAAATTAATTTGTATAGCAAATAAATAAATACTGCTAACAAAGCTGAAGCAATAGAAGTGTCAGTAGGACCTTGATTTAAGACCCTGACAATTGTGCTTTGCTGCTGCCAGCTATAGCTTGTGGGCCACTGCTATCTTGCAGAAGCAAAGCAAAATCAGGGTGAGAAAAAAAAACCCTTCCCAAAAAGTCTAATCATAGCTTCATTTTCCACGCACCTATTACACACCAGGCAATTTCCCCGATGACTTTTACATGATCTCCTTTAATTCTCTCAACCACCCTGGGAGATAGAATTATCTGCCCTCTTATTTCTCAACAGGCCAACTAACCACAGATTTGAGTCTGAGCAAAGCACAGAGCATGGGCACCAAGAAAATGTGAATCGTTCCTATGTAGTGAACTTATCCTGTTCTGCCACGTGGATCTAAAAGAAAGCTTTTAAAATTTCAGCACAGGGTGAGTTTTGTGTTGGTGTTTTATGGATCATACTGTTTTATTATTGAATTACGAGGGGCAGTGGAGGAGGGAGGCTGATCTCTTTGGTGTTTTGAGGTTTCTGAAGGTCTTAACCTGGTTCTGATTATAGGGCTACTTCACAGATAATAGAAATAAAAACAGCTAACCCTTGAAGGGCATTTACTCTGGGGCCAAGGGCTTCTCGCACATGTTGGCTTATTTAATCCCAGGAAGTGGGTAGAGATGAGGAGACTGAGGTTCAGAGAGTGACCTGGTGGTTAGTGCTGGAGCCAGGATTCCCAGTCAGGGTCTGAGCTCTTTCTTACCCACAGCCTGCAAGTAAAACTGGGTCAGAATTTGAACCCAGGGCCTATCCAGCTCCAATGTGTCCACTAAGCCACCAGTCAGAGCACCGGCTCTGCCGTCTGCTACAGGGGCTCTAACCCCTGCTATGTGTCTCACCAGCTGTGTGACCTTGGGCAAGTTATTTAACATCTCTGAGCCTCATCCTTAAGGATGGAGAAAATAACATGCCCTCCCTGGCAGGTTACCCTGCAGATTAAGTCAGAAGGCATGAGTGAGTGGGCACTCAGCAAAGGGTGGCTACTGACATTATCTGCATTCACACAGGACAAATGTGTGAAACGTGCACGCCAGGCAGACCCTGGGAATTGTCTTAGGGATGATCTGGCAACCGCTGGTTCCCACTGAGGCCTGACAAGCACAGTTGAGTTCCCCTTCAATTTGGGGAGAGTCTTCCTTCCTGTTCTCCCCCTTCTCCCCTCCTCACAATGACCTGAAATAGGAAACCAGCTTACCCTCTTTGCAGGGGAGGGAAGAGAGAAATCAGACAGCCTAACGGAGTCTGGGCCAAAGAGGGAGGAGGAGGACTCAGCTTCCCTTTGATGAAGGCGGGGAGCGGACGCAGAGGCACGGCATTGCTTTATAGAATACTTCTCTGCTGTGTTGCACGCTTGCTAATTCCCACTACCCTCGCGCTCAGAACCAGGAAGAGGAGTGGGGAGAGAAAGGCATTCGCAAGCCGCCGCCCTCTGGCCTTCTGCTTGGCCGGCTGCTGCCAGCGGCCTGCACCATTTGTTACCCTTGTCACCACCCCTGTCCCCAGGGACAGGGAAGCACTGGGGGAGCGTGAAGCTGCTGGAGGAGCCGGAGAGATGACAGCTGGAAGGTGGAGGGCGGGGCAACTTCAAAGGCTGGGAAGGATCAAAAGCAGATGGAGGGTCCCAGGCGGCTGGGTGGCTCACCTTTCCACCCCCCCTCCCACCCCCCCAGCACACTGGCTACCTTGGGTGAGAAGAGTGGCCCTGCCTGCTGGATGGAGAGGACAGATGACCAGTCGGCCAAGGGGGCTTTAGAGAGAGCCAACTCCCAGTCTCTTTCGAGGGCTTAGAAACGCAAACCTGCCGACAGCCATCACAGGCTTCTGGACAGATGGCAGCTGGGGCCCAAACCTGGGCGTTTCTGGCCGCCTCTACCACCCTCACTTGATTTCAATTCGGAATACATCTGCTCAGCGCAAACCAGCTCTGCCGGTGTCCCCGTCTCAGGCGTGCAGCTGCTCACACCCAGGACCGGCCCTCTCCTCCCACTCTCTCATCCAGTCCATCACCAGGTGTCATCAAGCTCACCTCCTACCCATCCAAGGAACCAACTGCTGTTCGTCTCCATGGCCATCACCCAGGGCCAAGCCACCACCCTCTCTGCCCCGGAAAACCTCTGTGCAGGTCCCCCCGGGGCCACTCTGTCTGGTTGGTTCTGTGCACAGCGGCCTGAGGGACTTCTGACAACACGAACAAACCTGCCCCCCTCACCCCATCGTTGCTTATCACCGCCAATGGCTTCCTGTGGTTCTTAGAATGAAGCGAAGACTTCCGAACCCAGCCGCGTTCCCTCCTGTTGTGAGGTCTTTGCACGTGCTGTTCCCTCTCCCGGGACACCGTTCCCTCCTGCTCAGAGGTCTCAGCTCTCGCTTGGCTTCCCCAGGCCCTCCCTGAGTAGGGCTCATTTCCCTGTAATAGCTTCCACACTCCAGTCACTGGAAGGATTTTTGCGGGTGTCTGTGTGTTATTTAGTTTCCATCTGTCTTCCCCACGAGACTGGAAACTCCCTGGTGGCAGGGCTTTTTGTCTCTTTCGTCCACTATTACATTCCCCAAAATCTCCTGCAGGACCTGGCCCTCAGAGCTGTTTAATAAATACTTGTGGTGTCATGAACGAATGTGCTATATGAATAAACGCATTCATTCAACGATAATTTATCGAGTGCCTGCCACAAGTGCCAGTCACTGCCACTGCCACCACACCAGATGGGGCACTCATTTACATTCCTGCCTGGCCCCTCTAGGCACGAGTTTGAGACCCCTCAGTTCACTACTTTTCGCAGCGTTAGCACTGCACGTAATTGCAGTCAGAAGTACATGGGTGGTGGGTGCTCCCGCCCCAGGCCATCCCAGAAGGGAGAAGCACTGTCCAAATGACACAATGTGCTTGTTAGTTAGGGCTCTTACGACTCGGCCTGGCTGCCCTGCCTTTGACAGTTCTGCTTCTTTTCCCCTTGTAGGTTTATTTTCTCCAGCTTTATTGAGATATAATTGATACATTGTACAAGTTTAAGGTGTACAATGAGATGATGTGATACATGCACGTATTGCAAAATGATGTTGGTGGCCCCGTTTTGAGCTAAGAAAGCAGGAGGAGAAAGCAGAAATGTCTGTAGCCACAGCACAGAGGATGTGCTGCTTCAGAAGAGGCACAGTGGGAGTCGTGGGTTCCTGGCATTGTGGCCTGTTAGGTCTTGTGGCATAGCAGCCTCTCTGTCTCTGGGGGAACTGTCCAAGTGGCTTGGCAGGGGCTCACCCTCCTAACAGGCCCTGAGCCTGACAATGAGTATCTCCCATCCCTTGGTCTGCAGTGATTGGCTCAGGGGTGGTGGTCACAGTCAATGGGGGCCAATGAGAGGCCCAGGATGAACTTCTGGAGAAGAGATGTCCTCTTCCACTGGAAATGAACCTTGGAAGGTGTCCCTTAGGAACTGCTGCCAGTGCGGGGCCACAGACTACGTTTGAGTAGCACCGTCTTAGAAAACTGGGACCCCATTCTGATAAATGTGCATCACTTCCTTAGAGCTCAGTGTGAAAGTAAGAGTAGGAATAAACTGCAGGTGCAGCCAATGCAAGTCAGGGACGGCTGTCACTGTGGCCGACTTCACCGTCAACCAGAAAGAACCCCACATGCTACATGGCTGCGGTCACAAGCCCCTCCTCCTGCCCACACCTCCATCCCCCAACCCCATCTCCCTTACAACGGGGAAGGTGTCACTTGACAGAAATTGTGGGATCAGGGTTGGGATACACAGGTGACAAACAAGGTACTTTCAGTTTCCTCCCCAAAAGCTCTGAAGGCAGTTAAACTACGGACACAGTGGGTGTTACATTCATTCACGGATTCATTCACTGAGTCGGGTTGCCAATCACTTAGAATCACCAACTCTATTCACATCGTACTGTTTTCTGAAGTCCGGGGACTGTTCCAGGTGCTGGGAATACAGCGTCGGATCAGACAGACAGCTCCTGCTCTCCTACAGTTGACGTTCTAGAGTGGGACTTGCAATATTAGGTGGCATTCACCCACAGGTGACCCCAGATACAATGCACAGATGTCTCCTCAAGCTGAGAAAATAACTATATTACCTTTTTCTTCTTAACATATAATTTCGATCACTCAGGTCATCTCTCAAAATGTTTGTAAATAAATTTTAAAATTTGAGGTCAAACTGCAGTTGCCTTTGGTCACTGTTCCCCACCAGCTGTATCTACAATTACTAACAGGATGAATAATTCTGAAGTCCTTGTTCTAGTCTGACACACACACATACATCCACATAGAGCCTTAGAAATATACAGTATTTTATAAATGTGTTTTATGAATGTGTTTTTATAAACATCACTGATCCGTGCATTCTGTTCTAGAATTTATTTTTTCACTCTGAGAATACAGTATTTTGATGTTCTTTGTTATGGCACAGAGATCTAGCTTCTTCATTGTCACAACCTGCATAGGGTTCCCAGGTATGTCTATACCACAGTTCTTTCAGCTAGTCCTCAGGTATCTCAAGTTGTGCCATTGAATGTCAAATGCCAGTGACAGGCTTTCCTGAGTGCACATGTACATAGCTCTCTAGGAATGACACCCCAAAGTAAAAGTGCTGGGTCAATTTTTAAAATTGTAAAGGACATGTCCAAATTGCCTCTCAGGGTGGCTGATCCACGTTATATTCCCAATGGCTATGTCCCGTCCTCACCCCTCGTACCGCATCTATTCCCTGATCCGGAAGATTTTATCCTAAGCACTCTTAAGAAGACGTAAGCAATTATTTTAATATGCCTCCAAGGCCGTGGACTCCTTACACCATCGTTCAGCTAAGCAGATGACGCTCTAGGGAGTCATGTCACAAAGCAGAACCAGCCTGGGTCTAGAATCCAGCCCCAGAGTAAGCTTTCTCACTGAGGCTTGATAGACCCCATTCACGTGAACTTGGTGCAGAGTAAAAATGGTCGATGGGAGGGTTTTACTATGCTTCCCTCATTCCTGATAGCGTGTAAAACAAGGGCCCTTTGTTGTGGCTAATCCAGTTTTGCTGTCTACAGGATTTAAAAAAATAAAAATTTTCTATCCTATTTCATTACAGATTCACAAGAAGTTATAAAAAATAGTATCGAGCGGTCCTGGGTACCCTTTACTCAGTTTCCCCCCAGTGATTACATCTTACCTAACTGCAGTGCAATAGCAAACGAGGGAGCTGACATTGGGGCAGCGTGTGTGCGTGTGCGCACGCGTGTGTGCATGCATGCGTATGTGTGCATGTGTACATGTGTGTGCATGCGTGCGTGTTTGCGTGCGTGTGTGCATGCATGCATGCATGTGTGTGCGTGCGTGCGAGCGTGTGTGTACGTGTGTGTGTGCACGTGTGTGTGTGTGCGCGCGTGCGTGTTTGCGTGCGTGTGTGTGTGTGTGTGCGTGCATATGTGCGTGTGTAGCTTGGGGCCATTTTATCACAGGTGTAGATTTGTGTAACCACCACTGCAATCAGGACAGAGAATTATTCCATCACCACAAAGATCTCCCTGTGCTGTCCCTTCATGGACACATGTCCCCCGACATGCCCCGAACCTCTGCCAATCACTAATCCGTTCTTCAGCTCCAAGATGTCATTGGGAGGCATTATATAAATGGAATTATACAGTATATGACCTCTTGAGATTGGCTCTTTTTTTTTTTTAAACATGACTCAAGTTCAGATGCCTGCATTTTACAATGTGTTTTCCAGTATTCATTAGGCCCATAAGAGGCAACCTTCAAAAAAGTGTCCAATGTGCGGTGACTGAACAGGACAGGACCACACACGTTTTCTACAGATTTCAGGTTGGGTTCAACGGGGCCCTGGAGCAAAATGCAGAACTTTAGAGAATATGTCTCATGCAGAGCCAAAAACAAAACAAACAATAACCAACCTCCAAAACAACCCAACCCACAACCAACAAAACCAGGCACAAAGCAAACACCACGACTCTTACTTAAAGGAAGGCCCAGCCCTGCTAGTGATGGCTGGAGAACGTCAAGTGCGGGAGGCCACGGGGAGCCCCAGGACACCCCCCGGCAAAAGGCAAGCAGGCAAGCAGCCGGCAGGAGGCTGCTTCTCTCAGATGGCAAAGGCATCGTGCTTTGAGTTTATGGTCTGCACCCTCAGTAGATATCACCCAGCATCGCTGCCAATCACTGTGCCTCTCCTCTCGCTCACCTGACCACTGCCAACCGCAATGACCTGGACCCACCTGGAACCATCTTAAACCATAGAGAGGCTCGTTCTGAGATGACAGAGCAGGGCGTTTGAATTTGAGTGGAGGGGGATGGATGGGAGAAACAATCTGGAGAAATGGTAAGAGAAACTGAATACTAAAAACGGAACATGAGAATATCTTCATTCTACCCAAATCCCTATTTGTGTCCCCAGGAAGTAATGACCATTACAAACCTGAAAATAATAACAGTTCACAGGCAGTAAATGCTGTCTGGGAGACAAGCCCTGTTTTAAGTGCGATTCGCGTTTGAGCCCACTTAACCTTCCCCAGGCCCCTGTGAGATCTGCGGAACTCGGACCCCATTTTACAGATGAAAGAAGTGAGGACAAAACGTTTAAGTCACTTGCCTAAAATCGCCGACAAGCAGCAGAGATGGGTTTGAAGCCCGGATGTCTGACCCTGAATGTTCTACTCTCCTGCCATCTGCCACTGACAGCAGCAGATGTCCTAAAATTAATCTTCCCTAATGACTGATCTCCTCTAATTACATCATTACCCTGAAATTGAATGGGCCATGCAGTGATTCATGGGTTTTTAAATGTTTTTCTTCTTGTTTTGAGGTTGGCTCAGTTTTAAGCAATTTCATACAGTGAGGTTCCCCCCCACCCCCGCACTTCTTTTGTAAGGTGGCTGTGTGGTGACTGAGGGCTATGAGTTGAAGTTGTTTTTTTTTAATGAAAACTCTCAAACATGCACAAAAGCAGACTGAATAGTGAAATGAATCACTGAGCCCCGATCACTCAGCTTCAACCATTTTCAAGGTTTTTACCTCACGTGTCTCTTCTAAGCTTTTTGGTTTGTTTATTTTCCTCTTTGGTGAAGTTTTTAAAACAAATCTGAACTTGAAGCCTCTTCTCTCTGCCACGCTTCATTAAAACACGTGGACACTTTGGGTGATCACGCCTAACAAAATCCACACGCATTCCTGTGCCGTCCTGAACCCCGTCCACATTCCGTCTTCCCAACTGCCTCCGCCTGGCCTTGGAAGGTCGGTTTATAAGGTTCAGGATCTAAACAAAGTTCACACATTACATTTGCTTACAGTGCTTCTTACATTTATTTAATCTGGAATATCTTCTCCCTCCTCTTCATACCGACTATTGATGTGTTGAAAGAACTAGGTTAGCTGTCTTGCAGAATATCTCATATTCTGGATTTTTCTATTTGCTTCCTCATGGTGGTGTTAACTTACTTCTTTTTCTACTGTATTTCCCATAAATTAGCTTTAAAATGTGATTAGGTTCAGATTAATTGGGGGGGGGGCAGTAATGCTTCAGAGTTCTTCCCATTGCATCACATTGGGGCCGGGGGGTTGGGTGTCCAGGTACCCCCGCTGTTACTAATAGGGGTCAGTGGTTTGGGTGGCTCCACTCTCCCTCCTCCATTATGAAGTCCCCTATAAGCTTCTGATCTGACGGTTTAACCCACCAGAGCTCATGGGCTGAATCAAGTATATCATTAGGGGTTTAGAAATTTAAAAAAAAAATTTTTTTAAGGACAGAGAGAATATTATGAGAATATTAATACATATTTTTGCAAATTGCTGTCACAAATCTTTCTTCACTGCACTCTCTGAATCAGCCTGTGAGGTGGGTGGGGCCAGCAGGAACCTGGAACAGTGGGGTGACTACGCAGGCCCCCACAGATGCCTGGGTACTCGGGTCAAATCCGTCACCTACTAGTGGTACAGGATCTGGCTTGACTTCTCCGTCTCAATTTTCTCATCTGTCCAATGGGGATAAAAATGGTACCCACCTCCTGGGGCTATGGTGGGGGTACAATGACTTACTACTTGTATAGTTCTTAGAACAGAACAGAGTAAACTCTTCTCTACCCTCCCAAGTGAAGAAACTGAGACCGACTAGTTAAATGACAGGCACAGCCAGAACAAAAATCTCATTCTACCGCATTACATTGTGTCAATGGAATGTTTTTCCACATTTTGAAAACAATCGCAAATAATTAGGAAAAACACCTTTTGGCCATAATGACCTACAAATGATTTCATCTGACACCCAATCCAAGGCCCCACATGACGTGGGACCTGAGCACCCCTCCAGTCTCATCTCCCGGAAGTGTGCCCTTACTGCCCCCCGCAGGGGCACCGCCCTTGGGCTGTTCCTCAGACCATTTCATGGTTTTGCACTTGCTGGTCCTTCTGCCACAAATCCCCTTCCTCAGACCTCCCCCTGACTCATTCCCCCACTCCCTTTAGGTGTTTTCTCAAATGTTACCTTCTCGGAAATGCCTTCCCTGATCATATTACCAAACCCATTCCCCCATCCCCCCAACTTTCCACCCCCTGACCCTGCTGTATTTGTCTGTACAAGTCTGATCACTGTTTTAAAATATGCTGCCTATGTATTTGTGCACTATCAGGGTTGGGGTGGGCATTTGCCTGTTTGTTCATTGTTGCATCCTTGGCATCTAGTGCAGTAACTGTGATGGGCACTGAAGAGTCAGCCAACAAGTAGCAGTTAAATGAATGCCGAGTAAGGACCCCCCAGTCTCACAGCCTCATGCACAAGAATCGTGTATGTACCATTACAAAAATATCAGTCCAGACCCGCCCTGGTTTTTCGCACATCCTTCCACTGGGCTTCAATCATGATTACCATGAAAACCTGAGAATTGATTCTTTACAAAGAACTGCAGTTGGTGGTTGCAAATGTATCAAGTCAACCAAAGACCCCCTGATTTGATCTGTTTGTTACCACAGTGTCTCAGATCAGGATCTGATGGAAGAACATGAGATGTGTTTTATAAAACTGACACAGAGATGGGAATAACATCCTAAGTTTGATGGTCTGGCATACTTCCTATTGTAGGGTTATGTTTCAGGGAACATGTGTGTCCCCTACATTTAATAATAAATTGTATTATAATGATGCCTGTACACAAAAGTGGGAGGTACTTCCAAATTCTAAATGAAGCCTGAACTCAACAGCCTTAAGCATGCTCCCTCTGCTGATCTGCCCTTGACCAGGTTTAATATCCAGGCAGAACCCGCTGGGAAAAATTAAACAACCCCCCAAAGGGCACATCATGGGGCTGACACAGGCCAAGGGCATTACTAACACAGGTTTGAGGCTCCGGCGTTAGGCTGGCACAGCTGATGATAACTTTAGCTGACAGCAGCGCTGAAGAACCCTCAGGACCCGTCATTTCTGAGGCAGTAAAAACACAGCTACCGTAAAAACAATGCAAAAAAATACCCTCCAAAAAAAACAGTAAAAGACAAAAAATAGTAAAATTAAATATAAAGGAAGACAAGGAAAAAAAATGAGATTTAAACAAATAATTGTATAGATATTCACCAGGATAAGTCACTTATTCGTTCCATAAACACAGCAGAGCACACATGATGTGCCAGACATGGATCTCACTCCTGGGACTCCGGCAGGGGCAAGACAGATGGCACCGCTGACCCCCGAGTCAGCACCCTGGAGGTCTCACTGTGGAGCGTCGAATTCGCTCGAGCTGGTAAAATCCAGCCAGGAGTCCCCACCAGCTGAAGACAGACAAGACAGGGACTTCTGCGCCCAATCTTCGTACTAAGGAAGGGCTCACTGTGTGCCAAGCACTGTGTTAGGTGCTTTCTATATACTGGCTCACTTAACCCGTGAGATAAATAATGTCTCCCCTTTCTACAGAAGAGAAAACTGAGGACCAGGAAGATGACACAAGCTGCCCAAGGATACAGAGCTTCACAGGTGGTGGCAGTGAGACGACTTTCAGAGCCGAGGTTCCCGGTGGGGCGTGATTTTGTCCTCCAGGGGTCACTTGGCAATATTTGGAGACACTTTTTGGTTGTCACGGTTGGGGCAAGGAGTTATTGGCATCTAGAGGGTAGAGGTCAGGGATGCCGCCAAACGTGCACAGAAGGGTCTCCGCAACAAAGGATGATTTGGCCCAAGTGTCCTCAGCACCGAGGGCAAGAAATGCTGCTTTAGAGAGATGTTTGTTCCCTGCCACCTTGGGCCTCTGCACAGGTGTTCCCTCCGCCCTGGATGCTCATCTGCCTCCCTCACCTTTAGGTTTCGGCAGTTACAATGTCACTGCCTCCAGGAAGCCTTCCCTGACTACTACCATCGCCACCGCCCTCCCTTACTGGATTAGTTTTCATTGCACCCTGAGCTTTGCATTCATGCCATTAATTAGCACTGCAATTAATAATTAGCTGAGTGTTGGGCTCTCCTGCTAGGGGTTACTCAGTAGCCATGAGTCGCATGAGCACTTGAAACACGGCCAGTCCACACTGAGATGCGTCCCAGCACACCTGGATCTCAAAGGGCTAGTACGACAAAAAACCAGTAATGTAACATCATGCGCTAGTCATCACAAAAATACTGATTATATATCGAATTAACATTTTTGACATATTAGATGAAACAAAATATATTACCAACATGAATTTCACTTGTTCTTTCTTGTATTTTTTAACGTGGCTGTAGCACACGTGGCTCGTGTTTCTCACTCGCATTGCACTTCTATGGACAGTGCTGCCTGGGGCCTCAATCCGCTCCCCAAGGACAGAGGCCCTAACTGCACTGCCCCTCCTCCGTCCCCGGTGCTGAGAACCGTGCCGGGCACAGGGTGCGTGCCGAGCACATTTTGTTGAATGAATGAATGAAACTGAGGAGACCGTGAGAGCCTGCCTTGTCCGCATGCCGGCTGCCCAGGACAGTCTGTGTACCGCATTCTGAAGTTCTCAAACGTCCGCCAGGAGCTGTGGTTCTTCCATTTGCCTCGTCCTGGCCAACACGGGCACCAGCTTTCTCTTCAGATCCTGTGACCATGGCTGGTGCCTGTGCTTCCTTAGTGGACTCCACACCCCAAGAGGGGAGACGAGGCTTGAGAGAAACCTCCACAGCAGTCCGAGTCTCCCACAAAAGTCAACAGACGGTGGCTTGGGAAGTCTGTCAACCTTGACTGGGTAAACACGTTCTAGAACGGGCCACTCGTCCTTACAGGAAGTGGCCTGGCAGACAGGAGCCAAAGAGGGCAGCGCTGGGCCAATCTGGGGATGTCAAGGGCCAAGACCAGGTGTCTGGGAGGCTGAACAAGCCTGGGCCCGAACCAACCAGGTGGGTCACCTGTCTCCATCCTGTGCCAAGGAAAATAGTTCTCCAAGACGAGGCGGGAAGAAGGTACACGGGATCCGACTCCGGAGCTACGTGTCATGGGGGCCCTGGCCCAGGCACTCTTAGAGGCTGCCCCCACCTGATGCTGTGGGTGGGCCAGGGCTCTGGGCCTCCTTGACCCTGAGGCTGCAGTTGGGTGGGGAGAAGGGCATTAAGATTTGAGAGGCAGAAGAGAAACCAAACTTGGGGTCCTGGCCCCTTTCAAACAGGGCTTCAGGTGCTCAGGAGCGAGCGGCTGTGAGCCCAAACCCCAGGCCCAGCACTTGTATTCCTGTGTGACGTCAAGCAGCAAGACCAACAGCTCGCGCTTAGAAAGGGGTCACCCCTGAGGCCCGGCTCGCCGCGAAGAACCTGGCAGGCAGTGCCTAGCAACGAAAGCTAACACTCGTACTGCATGGCAGCAACCTGGAGGCAAGGGGCCGCGGCGGGATTCGAACCCAGCCAGCTCCAGTTCTGTGGGTTTGAGCCCCAGTTCTACTGCTCACCTTCTACATCAAGTTGGGGAACTCGAGTGGCACCAACAACTCTCATTTATCCAACATTTCCTAAGCTCCAGTCACCCGCTGCTCTAAGCGTATTATCACTCACTGAACGTGTGGCCTATGAAATCCTCATCACAACCCTCGGCTGGGATGACCCCTAAAGTCAAACCCAGGCAATCTAGCTGCCATGTAACCACCACAGATGCTGAAGGACATGGGCCCTGCAGCCACACTTCCTGGCTGGGGTCCCAGCGATGCAACTTGATGGTCGCTGTGACCTTACCCTCTCTGGCCTCAGTTTCCTCATCTGCAAAATGGGGTAATAACTACCTGCCGATGGGGTTGTCGAGAGGGTTACTACTTGAATATATTTGGCAAAGAGGAAGAGTTAAAAGAAGAGCCCAATGTCCGTCATGCCTGCAACACCTGGGCCACCAGAGAGGTGACAAGTCAGGGTCAGGACTCCCCAAGGATAGGAGGGAGGCAGAAGAACCTGAAACCCAACCGTCCAACCCTCTGCACACTAGACACCCCTCACTGCCCGATGACTGACTTCAGCTGCCCTTGGGGCACCTCCCAGCCTCCATGCCCACTTCCCCTGAATCCGTTCTCCATGCTCCTGGAGTGAGATTTTTAAACATAAATTTGACCTTGTCATGCCCCCACTAAAACCTGTTTAATGGCTCCCCACTGCTCTTGGGCTAAGTTCCAAACTTTCACAGGGGCTAAAAACAGTGACTTTCAAAATCTTTGAGACTCCACAGCAAGAAACACGTTCCACAATGCAGTGCAGTGTACACCTTTATAAAACTTGAAATGAAAGTTTCAAGAAACCACACTGACCTCATGCGTGACACACAGGAGCGCATTCTATTCTATTCTTTTATTTCCCTCCAGTGCTGGCTACGGCCCACTAAATTGATTTCATGACCCGCTGATGTGTTAAGACCTGCAGTCTGAACACTCCTGGTTTCAGAACTCCCAGGCCCAGGCCCTGGCCTCTGTCTCCTCACCCTCTCCTGTCAGCATAAGTTCTGGTCATGCTGAACCCTGGCATCACATTCCCTCTTGCCACTGAGCCTTCACACGTGCTGTTCTCCCTGCCTCTTCCTGCTGGTCCATCTGACTGAGCCAAAGGCTACCTCCACAGGGAGGCTGCCTGCCCACGTACTGAATGCACTCACCGTCACCTGGGACCCACCTCAGGGCCTCTCTACACATTAGAACCACCCTGGGAGTTTTGGTTGTTTTTGTTTGTTTGTTTTGTTTTTTTAAACTGATGCACAGCTCCCACTTCAGATCAATCGAATCAGAAATTTCTGGGGCTGAGGCCTGGACATCAGCATGAGAAAAAAAATCCCCCGTGAGTATATCGAGACCCTATAGGTCCAGCAAGTCAGCCAGTTCCAAATTCCCTCCAGAGCACTTAGGGCACTCTAAGTGCCGTACGCATTTGCTCGTTTGCTTATCTGGGATTAAATAAACCAGGAAGGAAGAGCGTTAGATTTTTCTTACATCTCTCTCCCTTGCCCCAGGGCTGGGGAAGGCACCGCATCCACCTTGCTGGTCCCATCTTACTTAAGCCAAACCTCTGAGAAACACGATGGGGATGGGACGTCAGCTTTCTGAGGGCACCTCCGCAGCACCTCCAAGGATGCTGGTTTCTTTGCAGTAGCTGCTGGAACTCTCGCTTGTTTAGACCTACAGGATACACCCCAATCCAGCAGGCAGTGGGGGTCCCCATGCTCGGATGGCAGGCTGGTAATCAGGGAAGGCCCTCGAGCAGGGTCAGCAGACATTTTCTGCAAAGGGCCACGAAATACTTTTGTAGGAATCTCAGGCTTTGTAGGCCGTACCACCTGTTGTAACTGCTCATCTCCGCCACTATAGTGCTAAAGCAGCTCCATGTAAATATGTGGGTGTCGCAGTGCCGCAATAATACTTTATTTACAAAAGCAAGCAGTGAGCCAGAGTTGGTCCTTGAGACGTAGTTTGCTCACCCCTGCACACGAGTGAGGGGTCCAGCCATGTGACTTTGGACAAGTCATTTAACCACCCTGTGCCTCAGTTCCCTCACCCATCAATGAGAATCATAAAGATATCAAGTTCACAGGGTGGTCAAGAGGATCAAATAAACGAATGCACCCAAGTATAAAGCATTCCGTAGAGCACATGGCACTTAGTAAGCACGTCAGTAAGTCTTAGCTGCTTTTACTTTGGCTGCCGGGAAGCAGACAGTCCTGAGATCGAATCCCAGCTACTCCTCTTACTCTGTGTGTTCCTGCGCCAGTGTCTCCCTCAGCCTCCATCTCCTCAGCTGTAAAATGGGGTAGTAGCAGTGCCCACCTTCAGGGCTGCTGGGGATGAAATAAGTGCCCAGTAAGTGCTCACTTGCCAAAGTCAATGGCACTGTGCTCTTCCCCAGAATGATACCGATAGGAAAACAAACGAAATTCAAAACAAGACTTGGGTGCGCCGTGGCCCTGCCGTGCGCTCAGGCTCCTGACCTGGCCTGAATCTGGTCGGTGTGGCTGGAAAGGCCATATTTAAAGTTGTTTTCTTAACTCTTTCCACACAACCTCTTCCTGAGATTTCAGAAGGCAAAGAAAAGCACAGGGCTGGCGGTTCCCGACACGCCCCGCACCGCCCCACTGCATCCGGAGCTCCTGCTGACTTCGGTGGGGGGGACACTTGGGGACTTTCAGAGAGCACGGACACCCTCGAGGGTGGCCAGGTTCAGGCTCAATAAATGGACAGCGGGAGAGGGAGAGGACTCTTTTAGATGCCAAAGTGGGAACAGTTGAAAGGAGACGTGTGTGTGCGCGTGTGCGTGTGTGTGCACGCGCGCTGGGTGTACAAGTAGCAGGAGGAAGGAGGGGACGTGTGTGTGTGTGTGTGTGTGTGTGTGTGTGTGCGCGTGCAATGAAGTTCTGCAGAGGGACAGTGTCTCACTACGATCAGCTAAAGCAGTGATGGGGGTGACTTTACCTCCAGAGGACACCAGGCAATGTCTGGACACTTCTGGCTGTCACAACCGGGGCCATCTACCTGCTGACTGGACTTGCCTCTGAAGCACTAGAGGCAGAGCTGTACAATACAAGGAGCCCTGGTGGACCACGAGCAGCAGAGCTTCCACCAGGCACGCTGTTACTGGTGTTCATGTGAGTGAGAAATCCGTTGTGATTGTGTTAAAGCTCTGAGGCCACAGTTTCATTTGTTTCCACGGCCAGCACGGCCTTAACCAAGACAGACAGTCTATCCACACAATGGAACTTCATGCAGCCACTGAAAACAATAAGAGTTATACCAGTTGTCCAGGAGGCAATCACCAAGGGAAAAAATAAGATTCTAAGCATGTGTAATATATTATTTTTAAAAAGTTAGTGATTCCTCCCCTTCCCTCACCTCCTCCCACAAACAAACAAACTAACTAAAACCAATTAAAACCAAACCTAAATCCACCTGTTTAGGAACACATGAGTGTGGAAGACTAAAAAGTCAGCAGCTGGCACACTACAGCCCGAAGGCCAGATCGGGTCCACTACCTGTGGTGGAAATAAAGTTTTATTGAAATATAGCACATGCCTTGGTTTACATGTGTCCATGGCTGTTTTCATCCTATGACAATGGAGTTGAGTAGTTGCAACGGAGACTATATGGCCCACAAAGCCATAAATATTGACTGTTTGGCCCTTAACAGAAGAAGTTGGCTGGTTCTCGAACTAGGTGACCAACACAGGAAAAATGAAGGCGACACTGTACCCACAAATGAGCCACCACCGGTATGAGGCGGACGAGCTCTCGTTCGCTAACGTGGGAAAGCGCCCACAGCTTGGGGAGCAGTAAGCAACAGTGTGCGAAGCCCCATCACGTTCCTGTGCAGAGGAAACCACGTGAGTGTGTAAGAGGGCTGGTGTGCACAGTGAAACCCATCTGTAAGAGTCCGCACCCAGCAGTTAAAGGAGGTCCTGTTGAAGGGGAAGCCTGGGGACCACCCGCTTTTTACTCCATCTACCTCAGTGTCATCTTAACATTTTATAATGACCACGTTAATTATTTCTGCAATTAAAAAGAAAGCCAATAAAGGACAAAACAGTCACAAGAAGCTTGGACCCAAAGGAGTGTAAAGCTTGCTGGGGAAGTAGAAATTGTAGCATGTGGTTCTTAAACTTCTTCAGATCCTCTAAGCGCCAGGCTGGGGCCTGGCTGGCACATAGCAGGTGCTCATTAAATGTATGCTGACTGCATGAACCATTGTTGCAGAAAATGAGTAAGACATCCAGAGAATGAGACGAAGAGAAAAGAAAAGGCAAACCCCACCTCCTTTGGCTCACCCCGCAAGCACCAACCCAGGACATCAACCAGACTGAGAAAAGTCCACAGGACACGCTGACATTCCTTTAGAATAACCAAAGGTACTGCTAGTGCTTCTTCCTCATTCCAAAATCAAAGCAAAAGAAAAATCTAGAATAAGTCCTCTGCCAAAAATGTTCAGCCCGCAGACCACCAGCCAGCCTCCCCCTTGCCCCATGTACCCCTCGTAGTAAGAACTGAGCGTCACCAGAGCCCACTGCCCTACGGGTCCAGTTCAAGGTTGGCGTGAACTCATAGCCCTGTTCAAGGCTGAGAATGTGACCTGAAGTGGACAAGGTGGCTCTGGGTGTTCCTGGCGTTTAGGGAACACCACCAGGAAACCCAAGAGTTTCTTCAGTCGCTCACCAGCTTAGACAAAGGAGCATCTGGTTGTGTTACTGTTGTTTTAACACAAATCACGCCTCAGCACGGTGCTTGTGGAGAGAGGCAGCACCAAAAGCTTCTGAATGCGGCCCCGCACAGGGAGCCAGCTGCCCGAGCCTGTTGGCCACACAACTCCTTTGTCCATTTAGCACAAGTCACAGTGAGATGGAATTCAGAGAGAAACGCAGCTGTGTGGGTTACAGGGTGGCTCCTTCACTGCACACTCCCGAATTTACTGCTTTTATTTTCTTTATTGTTCTCCTTCTTCCTTCCCACTCTCCTGTGCTCCTTCCACAAATGTTTACTGAACTTCCACTGTGTGCCAAGCACTGTTCTAGGTTTGGGTATGAAACAATGAACAAGGCAAAGCCCCAATCCTCCTGGAGGTGACATTCCAGTGGGGGAGAAAGACGATACATTGAGGGGGGCACATAAATATACTAGACGGGGTGACAAAGGAGGGCCTCTTGGAGGAGGGGACATTTGAGCAGACATAAATGAACAAGTGATGTGAAGAGGTGGAAGGGAAGAACCACCAGGCAGAGCAGCACGTGCAAAGGTCCTGAGGTGGAAATGGGCCAGACGCGTCTGAACAACAACAGGAAGAAAACAGCAGTTGGAACGTGGTGAGTGAGGGCAAAAGGAACCAGAGAAGACACCCAAGAAGCCAGGGGCCAGATCGCACAGGGCTTTGCAGGCCTTGGTAAGCTAAGAATACTGGGAATTTACCGGAAGGTTTTAGGACAAGGGAGTGCCACAATCATTCCTAATGGGAAGCTCTCTGTTTGTTCATGAAATCTATGCCTATTAGAGGAAATGTGGAAGCCACAGGAAAGAAAAAGGAAGGAAAAATGCCACCCACAATCTTAGCATCTGTGCCAGTGGTTCTCAAACCAGGAGGGTTTTTACCCCACCAGGGGACACGTGGCAATGTCTGGAGACATTTTTGGTTGCTACAGCTGGTGGAAGGGTATGCTAGATGCTACTAATATCTAGTGGACAGACACCAGAGATGCTGCTAAACATCTGCCACACACAGGTCAGCCCTCACAACAAAGAATCAATGTCAGTAACGTCAAGGTTGAGAAACCCTGCTCCAGGCCAGCGTTTGGGGACATTGTCCGTACCCACAACCCCACTAGTTCTTATATACATTTATTTTTAATGTAGATCAGCTCCTACCGAATTTTCTCCATCAATGCTGCCTTTTCCACAGAATGTGAAAACATGGTCAGTTATCCCCCAAGATTGTTTTACAAACGCCACCTAGAACAGAGCTCCACATGCAGCCATCTAGCTCCATGTGCAGTCTGAAGGGGGCGCCGAAAAAGTGAACAAAATCAAGCCAGGAGTCAGAAGGCAGCTGGACTCCTGACCGCGTTGTCTGAGCCCTGATCCAGATGCCCTGGACTTCAGTTCCTTGAGCCCCTTTGCCTGCTAAGATGGTTTGAATTGGGTTTTCTGTCACTTGTAACTGAGAGCCCTGACTGTGACAGTAGCTTTGGCCCGATGTTTTCTCATACTCAGCAGGAGAGCTTCTAAAGAGCTAAACCCTCCCGACTCCCCAGTTTCACCATTAACTTCTTATTTCTGAAGCCCATTATAGTACATTTCCAAGCTGACTCCTTAGGCTCTTAAAAGTAGGGTCTCAAGTGACAACAGAAGTTTCATCTTGTGTTTGGAGCACGGTGGGCCCTGGTATTGGTGACATGTCCCAGAAGGCAGCACAGATGGCCTAGTGATTAACACCCACACCCCAGAGTCAGAGGGACCTACTTACATCTCACCTCTATTAGTTACCAGCTGCATGACCTTGGGCACATAACCTTGAACTTTAGTTTTCCCATCTGTACCATGGCAATAATGTTAGTACCTACCCTCCTGCAGTTTTTGAGAAAACTAAATGAGGTAATGTATGTAAATCAGCTGACACAAATATGTAGTAAGTATATATATGAACAAAACAGATATATAATAGGCTGGGCTCCTGGAGGTACAGATTTCAACAGTGTATTTATGGAGTGATCATTTCTAATTTGAATGAAAAACATTCTGCTCTTAGAGAAGTGAGGCCATATTTGTGTCTATAGGCTCAGAATGGACTGACACCTTGAAAGTACGGTAATAGTTTTGAGGACTAAGCAATAATGTGTGTATATCTTGGACAGGTTAGCTGTTAGCAGAAAAAAATGTGGAGAGGATTTTCAATTGCTACTTGCAACAGTATCACTTAGCACCACATCTATGTGAGAAACTGAGGATAAAGACATAAGAAACATTAGGTCCTTACCTCACATGACTTACAGTTATTCATTGTTTTCCAAACTGTGGAGTCACACCTAGTACTGGGTTTACTAAGTCAATTCAGGAAGGCGTGACCAGTGTTTTAAAAAACAAAATACAGTAGACAGGGTATCGGTAATTCACAGTCTGTGGGTCAAACCCAACCCACTCCATGTTTTTATGAATAAAGTTTTATTGGGACACAGACACTCTCATTTGTTTACGTGCTGTCTGCTGTCTATAGAGCAATAGTGGCAGTGATTCTCAACCAGGAGGGTTTTATCCCCCAGGGGACACGTGGCAATGTCTGGAGACATTTTTGGTCTATAGAGTTGAGCAACAGTGGCAGAAACTGTATGGTCTGTGAAGCTGAAAGTAGTTAACAGTTGGCCCTTGACAGAAAGTCTGCCAACTCTTCGGATAACTAACTAGTATGGTAGTTACGAATGCTGTCCACCAATTATTTTGGGGTCGTCTCTGGGTCCCCAGTGACACTGCACTTCTTTACTCTGTTTAAAGTTACAATCATACGAGTTGCTTTGGCCGAATAAGTGTTAAAGGAAATGACAAGTGATCCTTCTGGACAGATGTTTGGAGAGCCAGTATGTGATGTATTGAGTCTTCAGAGTTCCCAGATGACCCAGGAGGGACATGGAGCAGGAGAACTAATAAATGTCTGTTAATTTACAGTCACTCAGGTTGCGGTCATTTGTTACCACAGCAGAGTCAAGCCTATCCTGACTGATATTAATAGAAAATACAAGAGTCTGTTGCATGCAGTAAGAGTTAAGTATTGTTTCTTGAAACTTTCATTGACACATGTGTTTTGTGTGGCATGTGTATGTGTGGGGAGTATGTCTGTGTTTATGCATTTTTTGGCATGTCATTGTATAAGTTGTCATAAATGTTTTGTACTAACAGTCACAGTGGTCTAGAGCTTTGGGGAAAACTTAGGGTCCAGAAAATTAAATCTAAAATATTTGCAAGACTCAATAAGGGAACTTGGGAGAAAAGTTCTAAGGAGGCGAGTCTGGAGGGGCTAGCTTGAATGCGCCTCTGCACACACACAAAAAGAGTGTTTTTCAGCCATTCTCCAACTCTCTAGGGCAGGAGTAAGCAAACATTTTCTGTGAAGGGCCAGATCGTAAATATTTGGGGGCCAAAAGGTCTCTGTTGCAACTGCCCAACTGCCAATGTAGGAGGAAAGAAGCCACAGATGATACTGAAGTAAGCAGGGGTGGCTGTGTTCCAATAAAACTTTATTGACAAAATTTAATCCATGGGCCACAGTTTGGTGACCCATGCTCTGGGGGATCAAATGAAGAAGTAGAAACAGGCTGAAACTGCTGGAAGAAGTTCTTACATTTTAGATCCATGCCAGAACTAAAGATGAGTTCCCAGTATCTACGTGAGGGGTCAGCAAACTATGGCCCATGAGCCAAATTCCAGCAGCTGCCTGTTTTCACAAATAGAGTTTTATTCACTTACATGCTCTCTGTGGCAATGACAGTGAAGTCGAGTGGTTGCAACAGGGATTATCAGACTGTAAAGCCTCAAATATTTACTATCTGGCTCTTCACAGAAAGTGTTTGCTGAATCCTGGCCTACACGGCCTCGTGCATGCCCAGGCTCATGTTCAAACAATGTGTTTAGGGTGGACCCACGGACATATCCAGAAAAGTTCTGAGAACAAAGACAGCCCCAAGCAGAATGATATTTTTAATAAAGTAAATAGGGCAGAAGCCAAAAATGAATCAAAGTAACCCCTGGCCCTGCACCCTGGAGAGATTTTGACCACAGTGACGCTCAAGGAATGAGTTCACAGTTAAGATGTGCGGCATCAATGTTAAAATAACAAGAACAATAAATACTAATAAAACACAAATCCACGCACCCCCATGTCCATGGGCAGGACCTCCCAGGGTTTTGAGCTTAGAGGTAAGGAGGGAGCAGCCCATGCCACTGATGGCCTGTCTTGGCAGAACATCTGACAATCCTACAGGGACCCATCAGGGGAGGTTCAGAGGAGGAAGAAGTTCAAATACAAGTGGGCACTAAAGAAGGATGACCTCAGTCACGAAGATTCGAAATCCCACTGGGAATGAGGACCCAGATTTTGAGGTCAGTATTTATTCTTGGGACCCTCAGTGCTCAGGCGCTGGCTGAAGTTTCGAGTCAGCTCTCAGAACACTGGCCTGTCCCACCGCAAGCCAGAGAGGGACAGTTCAGTGTCTTCCGCACCGTGAGACCTCACCAGGGGTCCCTGCTGCTAGCTGATGGCTTGATTGGATTGTCCCAGCCCGTCCACCCTCTGCACCAAAGACTGCAGAAGGTCCGAAAAGCTAAACCAAAACACCCCACTGTCAGTCACATCAAGAGCTTCCTACGAAAGCTGATGAGGCAAGATCAGAGCATTCCCTCCCTGCAGCCCGCCCAGAAGGGCCCAGCAGGCCTCAGAGGTGAAAGGCAGGACCCCGTCCAAAATCATCAAATGCCCTCATGATGACCGAGGGGGAGTTATGAAAAGTCTACACGACCCCGGGCTCCCCGGGTCCCCACTGAGCCCTGGAGACTGTGGGTAATGGTAGCAGACCTCGGGGCGGCCTGCAGGCCTGCAGGCCCCGGGGCTCTGCAAATGCCGCATGGCGCATTCCCATCACAGAACACACACACGGAGGCATGGCTGCTGGACTCTCTGCGAAGTCCCGGAGTTGGTTAAAAACAGGGAGCATGAGTTTTTGGAAATCCACCAGTCACGGAGAGTCCAGACGCCCTGGCTCCATGTGGCCAACCCTTCACACAGCGTTTAGGGAATGGCAGGCACTATTGCGGGCCATTTCCATAGATTTCATTTAGTCCATGCAAGCTTTTATCATGCAGATTTTGTAATCATCCCCATTTTCAAGATGGGGAACCTAAGGCCACTCAGGGAAAGGGGGGATCTCCGCACTGCCAACTGCAGGGGGCACGCTCCTTTTTAAAGAACCAAGTGAACTGCCAGGAGATAGTAAGTGCGACACCTGCACATATTCTGTCCCACGTCATCCCATTTCTCAGTATGCAGTCAGGCACGAATTAGGTGAGATCTGTGAATGCTGTGGTGGAATGTCGGGGTCTCCCCCAAATGCCCATGCTGAAATCTCATCCTCGGTGTGGCGGGATCTGGAGGTGGGGCCTTCCGGGGTGACCAGGTCAGGAGGGTGGAATGGGACGTGAGTGGGATGAGCATCCTCACGAAAGAGGCCTCGGAGAGCTCCCTCGCCTCCTCCTTGTGAAGACACGGCGGGAAGACGGCCATCTCTGAACCAGGAAGGGTGCTGCTGCCAGAGACCGAACCTGCTGGCACCGTGACCACAGACGCTCAGCCTGCGGAACTGTGACAAATGCGTGCTTGCTGGTTAAACCGCTCAGTCCCCGGTCATTTCTTGTAGCGGCCCAAGGACAGAGACAGACACAAACGTAACCAGCGTTTCCTGAGCGCTAATTAGGTGCCAGGTCCTGAGTAGAGTTCAAGCCAAGAGCTTGCTGAATCTTCCCACAAGGCCATGGTATTCCTCGCCCCCCAAACCCCCCAATCTCAGAGATGAAGATGCTGAGGCTCAGAACGTGCCCTGAAGTGGTAGTGACGTCAGCGGCTGGCAAGCGCTGAGCCCTCACCATGCAGCGCCAAGTGCCCAAGACACCCTCCATGTCCCCCTCCTCACAGGCCCCTCCCCCCACAGCCCCCTCCCCCCACGTTCCCATTGCCCAGACGAGGAGACCAAGGCTGCCACTGGCCCAAAGCTAGTGCAGCTGTCACGAATCTGCCACAGCATCAGAGACATCCATCCCTGGGCATCTCATCTGCAGCCATGACCCCCGTCCTCAGACGCTGGCTTCCCTGTCTCAGCTGTTCCTGAGGTTCCCTGGGTCAGCCAGAGAAGACAGAACAGGGAGGAGGCTTCTAGAAGCCCACTTGGGCCCGGTGTTTGGAGGCTCCGAGCTAACCCCAGGAGCTTTCAGCACCCACCCTGTTTGTTTCTGGCACAAGCCAACTTCCTGGACTTGAGAAAAAAGGGCATCTTTTTAGTGAGAAAGAAGAGGTGTGGGAAGAGAGAAAAAGAGAAGAAAAAGATAAAAATAAAAGTGCGGGGCGGGCTGCCAGCCACGAAGCCGTTCTATCACAGCAAGGGATTTGGATGAATTACACCGAAACACGTGGATCAAGTTTCCTCTCGGATTCTTGCAGCTTCAGAAGGCAGCGCGGAGGGGAAAACCAGGAGCCGGCCGATTCTAGCGTCCTTCTGCTCACGTTGCTGCCCTCGGGGGTTTTTTTGCGGGGCGGGTTGTCTGGGTGAGCCTTCCAGCCCAAATTTCAGATTGGGGACTCTCTGCGTCCCCCTGGTTGCAACAATGCATTCAACAGCTGACGTCAGTTACTGGGCCCAGGGAGGGCCATGGCTCGGGCCAGCCAGTTCAGTGGCTTTTCGTCCTCGAAGCTTGTGACGAGTCCATGAGGTATGTATGTTCTCTGCGGGAGAAGCTGAGACGTGGAGAGAGCAAGTTCAAGCAGCACCAGCACTTACATTTGCCTGCACGGTGCTAAGGCCGGGGCACTCGGCCAGGATTTCTGCTGACAGTACTTACACTTGGGTCCGGATCACTCTTTGTTGTGTGGACTGTCGTGGGCACTGCAGGTGTTCAGCAGCACCCTGGCCTCTACGCACTACATGCCAGTTGCATTCTCCCCCAGGTGTCACAAAAACACCTGCAGACACTGTAAATGTCCTGGGAGGGGAACAAGGTCACCCCTGGTTGGGAACTGCTGCTCTACACAAGTGACTCATGGAATCTTCCCCACGAGACAGGTCTGCTGGTGCCCTCATTATACAGATGGGAGAGCCCACCTTGGGGAGGTTAAGTGGCCTGCCCTTGTCCAAAGTCACACAGCTCATGTTGGGGAGAAGATTCGAGCCCAGCGTGTCTCGTCCTAGAGCCTGGGTGTGTCATGCCTCTCACCCCGGACTATGTGGGTGAGCACATCTCCAAGGCTGGCTGTTGGAGGGCTTCGAGACGCTCTACTTTGGAGTTAGATGAATCTCACTCTCAGGTTCTCTGGACGACACGAAAAATGTCCCCAAGTGTCAGTGGGCCCTTTGCCCCATTCCACATTTTTTCTCTAAGAGGGTCCTTCTGTTATAAAACAGTGCCTTTCCTCAGACTGTCCACTGCATCCTCCTTGGTGAGGAATGTTCTAGAAAGAATGCTAATAAGAAGAACGCTAGTAAGAAGAACCACCTCACCATCAACAAGCACTTTTATAACATTAGGTGCCAATGTTTATCATGTACTCACCACTAAGCTCCAGGAGCTTTATAATATTTCATCTGATTCCTTTGACAAGGCTTTGAGGTTGGGGCTACGCGTATCTCCATGTTACAGATGAGGAAACCGAGACACAGAGAGGGGAAGTAACTTGTTGCAGGTCACACAGGTGGCAGGTGGCAGAGCATGTACTCTTAACCATCAAGCTAAACTGCCTCTCTTCATAGTGCTTACTAAAGTGTTCTATCTAGGCCCTTCATGCACTGTAATGCACTTATTTTCTTACCACAGCCCTGGCATAGAGATATCATCACCCCATTTTAAGGATTTAGAAACTGACCCTCAGAAAGATCAAAGAGTCTGCCCGGATCTCGCAGCTAAGAATTTGAACCTATGAGTTTGCTTCTAGCCCTTGTGTGTAACCTAGGTCACCTGAAGTCAGGCAACTCTGAAGTGGCAGAGTCAGGATTTGAACCCAGGCCTGTGGGATTCCAAGGCACAGCTCCTCCCTCTGCACCAGCCAGCATGCTAGTCTCCTTGCTGGTGCTCCCTGACCTACCTTCTCCACCAAACACACCTTGCCAGCCAGCAGGCGTGGGGCTTTTGAAAGATGGGATGTTTTACACATGTCCCACTATTTCCTAGTTGTTTTCCCATTTACACCAAAGGGAACGATCAGAAATGACACTTCCAGGTGGTGAGACAGATGGCAAGTCAGGAGGCTGAGGAGCCGGCAGGCAAATCTTTCACCTCAGGGTCACTGGCTGGCTCCGTGGGTCACACCATTCCCTCCCCACAGCTGCTGGGGCTTTACCCCTGACAGGCCTGGGGGTGCCCAGGCCTGGTCGGCAGGAGACAGCTGGCCATACCCCCTAATACCACCAGCTGCCTGGAGCTGTCCACCCCTCCCTCAGCCAGCCTGTCGCCTTCCCCTCCCAGAGTCCTTTGCTTGGGCCTGGCCACCCTCACAGAACAAAGCACTTAACCCCGTGGGGGCCAGAGGCTCATAGAGCAGGGCATGAGCCCTGGCTAGATGGGTGAACTTTGTGATTTTTCTCTTATATCCTTATCACCATTCGAGTTTTGTGCCCATTATTACCTCAGTAATGACTGTTATTTTCCTTAAGTTTTTATTAGTAATAGTAGTATTTTCAGAGTGGTTAAGAATGTGGACTCTGGACCCAGACACCCCAGGAGAAATCTAATTCTGGGTCCCCACTTAGGGCCAAAGTGATCTTGGGATTTAACCTCTTGGTGCTTCTGTGCCCTTATCTGTAAAACAGTTCATCATGATGCCCACCTCAAGGGCTGCTGGAAATACTGAAAAAGGTGACATGTGGAGAGCACTTGGTACATAGTAAGAGTTCAATAAATGTTAGCTATTACTAGTATTGATTTGTGTTTCTGCCTACTCTGTCTAGGAAGCCCTCTATCTATTTAGGTTTTTAAATCTGGGTGTATCTTTATTTTATTTTACTTTTTGCTTTTTGGTATGTGGGTAGCTCCCTGGCTGGGAATCGAACCCAGGCTGCAGCGCTGACAGTGCCACCGCCGAAGCCTTAAGTCACTACACCATCAGGGCTTTTTTCACTTCCATGAAGATTTCTGAGATACTGGGCCAGGCATGTTATACTTCTTGCCTACCTTCTCACAGGTCCTTGCATGATATTGGGCACACAGATCTTTCATCTAATAATAATGATAAATGGCTAAGTTTTACTGAGCACTTACTATACACCCAGTACTGTCCCTATGCTTAATATAGATCATCTTATTTTACTCTCCCCTCAAACTGTACATCTTAATAATATATCCATTTTACAGGTGAGGAAACTGAGCTTAGAGAGGTTAAGTGACTTCCCCAAGATCCCAGAAATAATAAGTGGAACAACGGGGACTTGATGAACTTCCGGGGGATGGGCAAACCCATTCTGGAAGGTAGGAAGACTAGACTTTTCGCCGCGCCATCCCTTACAAATGGCAAGCAGAAAGCAAAGAACTCTGATATCTAAGAATATGTGCCCTGCTTTCTCATAGCAAACATCTACTAAAAGAACATTCGTTTCTGTGGTAAGAATTCACAGTAAGTCATTTTGTTTCCCTGGAAGATGCACACATGTGTTAGTCAGGACCCTTTCCATTTGCAAATGACAGGAAATTAGCTCAAACTGGTTTAAGTGAAAAGGGAAACGTATTGACTCACATAACTGGAAATCTTAGGAGTAGCTGGATTCAGACAAGATGCCCCGTGGTCTCTGCTTTCGGGTTTGTGGCACACCTCTGTGATGTCCCCTCCCCTCTTGGCTAGTCTGTGTGACCAAGAGAATATGGTAGAAGTGATGGTATGTCACTTACGAGATGAAGTTAGAAAAGACAGTTTCCATCTTGGCTTCTTGGCACCTCACCTCTCTCCCTCTCCCTCTCTCTCTCATCACTTACTTTGGGGGAAGCCAGCCACTGTGTTGTGAGCAGCCCCATGAAGGGGCTCATGTGGAGAGGAGGTGAGGCCTCCTGCCAGCAGCCCTGTGAGCAAGCACACTGATGTCCAACATGTAAGCAGCCCCAGCCGACACCTTGATCCCAGCCTAGTGACAGACCCTGAAGCAGAGGACCCAGCGAAGCCACATCCAGATTCCTGACCCTAAATATTTGCTTTTTAATTTTGCTAGGCAACAACAGAGAATTACTGCATACACTGAAATATGTGTGGGAAGAATCAGGATATCTACAAGTAGATGGTTCTGCAAAAATGTATTGAGAAAAGAGAGCAATAAAGCAAATGGGGCAAACTTTTAGCAATTGGTGAATTCATGTGACAGGTACATGATATTCAGGGTACCACACAGGTCACTTTTCTGCAGATTTGATATATTTCAAATTAAAAAGTTGGGGAGAAACAGAGAACAGACCAGACACTGGAGCCAGGGTGTGAACCTGAACTCTGTTTACCAGCTGTTATGTCCATGGGTTACTTAATCTCTTTGTGCCTCAGTCTCCTCATCTGTAAATGAGGATGAAAACAGCAACTCCCTCACAGATTGTGGTGATGGTTAAATGAATCGCTACATGTACAGCTCTTAAATCAAGGACTGGTTCCCCCAAGAGTCAAGTTTACCACGTCATTCTCACTGTGGACCCCGAGCCTGGCACAGAGACCTGGCAAATAGTAAGTCCGCAAGAAATATTTGTAGAATGAATGAATGAAAGAGTCGGTTTTCTAACCAGTGGTTTGCAGGATTCTCCCGGTTTTGAAGAGTTCCTCTGTTAGCTGATGTGGCCAGAAAAATCTCTGGGGAATTCAAGAATTCCAGAAGGTCTTACTGGAAGCATGTACTGAAAGGTTGGATTAAAGAAGGAAAAAAACAAAAAAACCCCAAAAAACTCAAGGCATGATGAAATGCATGCACTGGACTGCCAGCTAGAAAACCAAGGAGGAACAGACAATTATAGGTTTCTATTGAAACAACAAGGCCATTCTCTCGACTGGCTTTCCTATGTGCCAGGCAGAAAATCACCACCAACCCCAAAACAAAGGTCTGCCTAAGGCATTAGTAACCAACCCTTACCAAGTGTGTCCACTGTCCCAGGCACTCTTCTAACTGCCTTACGTGTAGCAATTCATTTAGTCCTACAACAACCCTAGAAAGCAGTGGTATTATTCTTTTAATTGTACAGATGAGGCACAGAGTGGTGAAGTAACTTGCTCAGGGTCACACAGCTTTGGAAGCTGTGATCTCAAGCAGTCTTGGATCAAGCCCTTGTAAACTGAAAATGTGTGACAATGATAAAATCCTGATTCTCCCTTAAGTTTCTCCTCTAGTATAAGAGTCCCAACCAGCAGAGATCTTTTTCCTTTGGAAATGTGAGCTCGATATGTATGTACTTTCTATGTATACAAAGGGATTTATTACTTTGCAATCAAACTGCTCCAGAGCAGTGTTGTCTTTTTCTTCACTGGGCAAGACCGTCATAAATTAAAAGGGCTCCCCATTCAGCCTGGCTCTTAGCTGGGCTACTTAAAATCGCTTTGGACTTTGCCCTCAGCTGACCCTTTCCAACTGCCCTGCAGGCGTCATTGCTTCCAGGACTGAGTGGGGTTGCTCACAAAAGCTTTGCTCGTGTAAATGGAGCCAGAAATTACTCCAGGCACAAGGGAGAAAGGAGTTCCCCAAGTCGCAAAGCCGAAATGCCAACCAGAGGTGAATTCTGGGAGTGACAGAACTGTTGGGGAGTGGGGGACACACCTCTGGTCATCCTAGAGAAGTGGGTCAGAGGGAGGAACCAACTGCATTCTCCCAACGTGCTTAAAGAGAGTTTGGGAAATTTTTCCTCAGTTAATGTCTCCTTACCACACCCACGGAGCAATAGTTAATACTCGTGTGTTCTGGGAGATAGGCATTTGCTTTTGTGGGAGGAAATGGTGTCCCTTTTGTCCCAAAGCCAAATGCTACCATTTCCCCTCTAAGTACCTGATAAGAAAATAATGATACTGATAACAGGCACCTTTAACAAGCCCTGATGTCATAACTTCACTTAACTATCACTATTACTTCTACTCATTAAAAATATATGACTACTATTTATTTGACATATATTGAGACTGTACTATGTGCCACAAAGTCTTGTAAGCACTGGACATGATATATTTAATTTACAGCAGCCCTGTAAATATTAGCCTTATTTTTTTGAAATGAGAAATCTGAGGAACAAAGAGGTGACATCGTTTGCCCATGGTCACACAGTCACTAAATTGTTTACCTCTCACTAAGGTACATGCTACCATGGTCCCCATTTTCTGAGTGAGGAAGGCGAGTATGGGAGGTGCTGTGACTTAAAGACAGTCATGGGAATAACAGTAATCAAAGACATCGCCGTTTACTGAGCATTTCCTGTGTGTTAAGCACTGTGACAAGCACTTGGCTACCAAGGTCCCATAAGGTAGGTGCTATCAGTAAGCCATTCAATGGAGGAGACCGAAGCCGAGAAAGGGGAGGCAGGTCACACAGCCCGCAGTGCATGGAGCAGCAAGAATCCAAATCTAGGCTGAGCGATTCTGTTGGTGGCAGCCTATGCAAACAGATGCTGCAAAACGATTCCCAGCGCGCTGCCCTGAAGGCACGTCGAACAAGCGAACGAAAATCTGCCTCAAGCACTCACGCTACACGACACAGGTTTGGCTGTGAGGAGGGGTGAGATGCAGGCGAAATGTGCTCCCCACCCCAGCGAAGTCCTTCGTCTCGCCTGGATGGGGGCGCCAGCCTCCCCCGGCCTCCCGCCTCAGACTGAGCGTCTCCAGCCTGGTCTCCCTCCGACCACCGTGCTTGGATATCATTAGAACATAACCAGGGACTTTGTTCAGTCACACAGTAGGTGCTCAGTAAGTGTGTGTTGGATGAAAGAATAAATTCTAAACCACGAATTGGACCATAGGGCTTTCCTCTGAATCACTTGACGTGCAAGGGCTCTGGTCACGTGACCCCCGCTCAATTCTCCGACCTTGCTCACCTACCTAGCTCCAACTCCTTGTTCTCCACTCACGTGAGCTCCTTTATGTTTCCTAAACCCGTCATTTGGCACCTCTGGGCCTTCTTTTCATGCTCCTGCCTTTGCCTAAGATTTCCCTTCCTGTTCTAGTCCTCTGGTCCCACCCTACGACCTCTCATTCAGGCCACACAATGAAGCGCAAATAAACCGTGTTCTCCCAGGGTGTCTAGTGGACACCTGCGGTCCGTACCTGCCTCGCAGGCTTCTTTAACAGCATCCTGACTTTCCTTTGCAAAACCGCTCCTACTTCCCTCTCCCTCAACATTGTTCGGATGGAATTGATCCTCCTCAAGCTCCACAGCGCCATTTATGAAGGATAGGCCACTGTCCCAAGCCTGGCCAATCAGGACTCTGCCCTATCTCTGGCCATTTCAATTGGTTCAGAGATGGGCACGTGTTCCAAGCCTGGCCAATCAGCGCTTTTCTCGATGCCTGGCTATGTGATTGGTTCAGAGATGGACACATGACCCAATGTGGACCAGTGAGAATTAATCCTGTGACTTTTCAGGAGCTTTGGAGAAAGAGGAGCACTGAGACAGTAGGGATGGGGACTTGGCGCCAAGCGGATCTTCCCATGTTGCAGCCTACGGCCACGTGGGCGCGTTGTCGCCTTACCAAATTCATGAAGGTGGCTAGCCAACTGGCAGCTGCCACTGACTGCATGGCTGCTTAGGGACTGTGTGACTGCTCAGCCCCGCCTCCCGCCTCTTCAGATGCTCTTCTGCTGCTATCTAAAGATGTCCCTTTCTCCTTCACCCTCTGGGAGCTAACTTCCACTGAGTCCTGACCACGTGCTCGGCACAGAGCCATGCACTTGGCACGCCTTTTCCATTTAACCCCTTCACTGAGTTAATTGTCTTCAAGTTTTTTCCCCAAAATGTGTCAAAAAGTCACAAAAAATAAAAAGTTGATATTTTGACTATTTTATGCATTTAATAATAGTATTTTGAGCTACTCTGTATATAAATGACAATTTTTACTTTACATTTTTGTTATATGGTAAATTTACCATTATATTAAATTTTAGCAAAATATACTCAAAACATACTAAGTGGCATCAATTAGATTTACATATAGATAAGGCATTGATGACATAAAAACACTATTACAAAATGTTACACAATATGGCATACAAAACTTCTTTGTTGTTGACAGCGCAAGCCACAGGAAAACATTAAAAAATTTTATAAATGGAGGAAAGTCCTTTAAACAGTTTCACACTGAATAACAATTTTACAATAATTACAATATTTATATTTTTAAATAAGTAGTTGAGGTGGTACATTTTTAAAATAAATTATTACATTAAGGTATAAAAATTTCCTTTTGCTATTCTTGAAAAACACAAAAATATAGAAAAATGGACATCTCTTTTTGTTTTTGTTTTTGTGTTTTTGAGCTTGTGGGGTAAAATCAAACGCCACAGTCAGCGGGTGGAAATACTTATTCAGATACACCTGAATGTCGTGGCAAAAAGGTTAAATCTCAAAATGAGCCTACGAGGAAGGTAAAGATCAGTCTTCCCATTCTATAGGGGCAGAAACTAGGGTTCATAGAGAGAAAGCTCTTTGCCTACCCATAGCAGAGATGGGGTTTAAGCCCCGTTCCAGGTCCCACACCCTCTAAAACCATGTATGATCTGACAGGGGGAAGGGCAGGTAGTGGCACCAGATTTGAAGGATGGTGTTATTTAGTCATGGGCAGGCGAGGAGGGGGTCATGGGGATATAAAGAGGGTACACCGGGTGGGAGAACTAGTGGACAAAGGCCTGCAGGTGGGAACCCAGGGGGTCATACAACATTTGGGGGGGGCAGATGCAGGCTGGGGTTGTGGGAGGAGGTGTGAATCTCATCCTACCCTCCACGGTTCCTGAGAGGTCCCTCAGCTAGGCACGTTGAGTCGTGTAGGCAGCCCTGTGGGTTTCCTGGCTGCCTAGCTGGCACCCTGAGTAAATTTCAGGGACTAGGAGATCAGAGCGCTGAGGACACAGTGTTCGAGCTATTTGTGGCCACATGAATTAATTTGTTCCATGTGCGAAGATATTTCCATAATTCTCCTGAGATTCCTATTGGAGGGGAAGGCAAATGCTTGGTTGGCTTCTCCTCAGGACACTCAAGCCAAATCTGGCTACTCCTGCAGGCCTGAGATGATTGCTCAGTGGTCAGCGAAAAATCGACGTAAATTGCAACCCCAGAGCTTGACTGCACAAAAGCAGAGTCAGCCACTTCAGAGATAAAGCCTGAAATACATCACTGGGGTCCAGTTCCAGGTCTGAGGATATGAAGATGTAAAAGCTTGCAAATACAATTAACAGATCTTACTTACCGATGCCAAATGGCCAGGCACTGTTTTACTCACTTATCTCATTTCGTCCTCACAATAACCCCAAGAGGAAGTATCATTAGCTCCATTTTACAGAGAAGAAAACTGAGGCCCAGAAGTGTTAAGTAACACTCCAGGGTTTCCAAGCTGGCAACTGGACTGAATAAAGGCATGTGACCCCAGAGCCTGTGCTCTCAGTGACCACGCTACTAGCCTACTTGTTTTTTTTTTCTAAAGACTTTTTTTCTAAAGACAGTAAAACAGGGAGCAAGCTACAGAGATTTCCCATACACCCCCTGCCCCTACACATGTTAGCCACTTCCACCATCAATGGCCCTCACGAGAGTGGGACCTTTGTCACAACTGATGACCCTTCATGGACAGATACATCCTCATCACCCAAAGTCCATAGCTGACATTAAGTTTATTCTTGGTGATGCACATTCTAGGGGTTTGGAACAAATGTAGGATGACACGTATCCATCATTATGATATCACACAGAATAGTTTCACTGATCTAAATGCCTTCCATGCTCCACATAGTCATCCTCCCCGCCCCCCCGCCCCCGGAAACTGCCAACCTTTTTACTGTCTCTAGAGTTTTGCCTCTTACAGATTGCCATGTAGCCAGAATCACACAGTCATGCGATTGGCTTTTTTCACTTAGTAACACAAGTAACATGCATTAAATTTCCTCCATGTCATGTGATGGCTTGCTAGCTCCTTTCTTTTTAGCACTAAGTAATAGTCCACAGTCTATTTATCCATTCACCTACTCAAGGACATCTTGGTTGCTTCCAAGTTTTGGCAATTACGAATAAAGCTGCTATAAATATCTACGTGCAGGTTTTTGTGTGGACAGAACTTTTTAACGTCTTTGGGTAAATAGCAAAGAGTGCAGCTCCTGGATTGCAGGGTAGCAGCGTGTGTAGTTTTGTAAGATACCGCCGAACTGTCTTTGAAGTGGCTGTACCATTTTGCGGCGCCCCCAGCAGCAGAGAGCTCCTGTTGCTGCACATCCTGCCTGGCATTTGCTACTGTCCAGCCTATTTTTAAAACCTTAATGAAACACCAGCGCCTCCTCTAACTTGTCCACTTTCATTAATAAAGAAAAGGTTCGATCTGCGTTTTAAGGCCAGCCTGGGGTCAACCCAGGGGTCAACTCCAGGCCCAGGTCACCACCAGTTGGTTTTCTAAGTTCAGTATTGAAAAGATTTGGCTTGATTCAGCTCTACTACTGACAACTATGTCGCCCCAAGCAAATCCCTCCCCTGCTCTCAGCCTTAGTTTTCTCATCTATAAAGTGGGCATCACGACTGCTGGTTGGCGAGGTGATTAAAGACAATATGTACGACATTTCCGATCACATGAGGCCAGTGGCTCTCACAGGGGGTGGTTTTGCCTTCCTGGAGGCTGCTGGCAGTGTCTGGAAACAGTTTTTTGTTGTCACAACTGGAGAGGGTGGGGGACGCTACTGGCATCTAGTGGGTAGAGGCCGGGGCTGCTCCTACAATGCTCAGCTCCCCAACACAGAATTATCCGCCCCCAAATGTCAGCTGTGCAAGGCTGAGGAACCCTGCGGTAGGCATTCCAGAGTCACCTCTATCGTTAACATTAGTATTTCTCAGGGTCACGGTGAGGACCAGATGGGCTGATATTTACATAAGGTTCCCAGCACAGCGTAGACTCTTCCAAGTCGTCTGCTTTCTCCTCGTCTGCGTCCCTCCCATAAAGGCCACAATAAGAGGAGAAAAGAACAAAAATGTCCCGGGCCACTGTTTTTTGGATTCTCCTTTAACAACGCATCGGAGCCTACTCTGCAGAATTTCTCAAAATATGCCATCAAGGAAGCAGGCCACCACCTCGTTTTGTGTCACTGTCTCCCTGCCAGTTAGCTTCTGGTCCTTTCTGCAGCATCACACACTCCTCCTGGTCTCCTCCTCCTCAAACCACACGAAGGCTCACGCTGGGCGGGAGACAACAGAGCAGCGGTTTTATGAGTCTGACGTGGGCTCTCGGGTCAAGAAAACCTGCCAGTCACCCTCTCCGTGGGGCAAAGCAAGTCCCTTCCCCACTTGAAGCCTGTTTCTTCATTTCTAAGATGAGATTAAAGAAATACAATCATCTAAAAAAAACTATTAGCACGGAACCCAATACGTGACAGCTATTATCACATCTTTTACATTTAAAAGTTTTTTTTTTTATTTTTATCAAAGTTCATGTAAGACATGTATGTCATTTTCAAATTCGCATAATAATGCAGAATTGACACTTGAGAAAAATCTCACCTCCAGCCCAGTTCTCTAGGGACGACCACTGTCAACTTTTTTAGCTGTTCTTTCTGGTAATGAACTCCACATCTCGCAATAATATGCTGACACAGCCATTTCTTGATGTGTCAGTTTGGGGCTTGATTTTACACCCTTCCCTTATCCTGTTTCATCCAAATCAGAAGCATATTTTCATAGAATCACAGAAACTTAGCAATGGAAAAGACTGGGACATTATCTAATCCTGATATTTCCAGACTTTTACATTCCACAAACTGGCGATTTTATAAAGGACACTGGAACGTCCAAATATAGGAAGGGAATAGTCTCAAAGGACAATCCTTTAAATCAAGTTTGTCCAACCTGAGGTCCGTGGGTGGCATGCGGCCCAGGACAGCTTTGAAGGCAGCCCAACACAAATTCACAAACTTTCTTAAAACATTATGAAAATTATGCATGGACCTTTTTTTAGCTCATCAGCGATCGTTAGTGTTAGTGTATTTCATGTGTGGCCCAAGACAATTCTTCTTCTTCCAGTGTGGCCCAGGGAAGCCGAAAGTTTGGACAGCCCTGCTTTAAATAAACATCAATTTCATTTTTCGGATGAAAACCTCACCTCAGTCCTCTGTGCCCCGGCACGTAGACCCGGAGCATAGAACCCGTGCCCAAGTCCAGCATCCTAGCTCAAAGCTGGAATGCCTGTATCATCACTCAGGCTCTGCTAGGATGCTTCTGGGGACGGTCCACTCACTGCCACCTGAAGCAGCCTCCTTGCAGAAGCAGGAGCTCCAGCTAGTGTGGCCTTGGACCTGTCCTTGCCACCTTTCGATCCTAGGACACTAGTTCCTGCCGAGAACTCTGACTGCATCACAAAGGGCCCGTCGCCATGATGCTGTCCACCCACCCGGCTTATTCTCCGGCCTCACACTCTGCACTGAAGACCACGCGAACCTCACTCTGCCCCTTCCAGCCTCCAGACGCGCTTTTTCTTCTCCGAACACTCCCCACCTCCTTCAGATGAGGTTTGCCCGGACTGTGGGATCCGGAGCCTATGGGAGGCAGTTTGCTGGCCTTCGCTTCCTCTCAGCTTTAAGGGGCGACATTATTATTAGTAGTAGTAGTAGTTATCATTATTGGTGCAACTTGTGATGACAAAGCATGTCTCCAGGCCTCCCCCAGCCCGCAGCTCCCTGAGCCTGCTCCAAGCCCTCAGGAACAATGCTTCCATTTTGCTGTTTTCTCACCAGCTCCTCTCCTGTGATAGTCTGCCCTTGCTAAAAGTAGCTGTTGGCCGCGGGACCCGCATTTCAAGTAGGCTGGGTGGGAGAGCAGGGCCGGAACACAATGTGCTCTTGTTGCAGGGAAGCAAGCCTTTGCTTGTGGTTCAGAGGCAGAGGCCCCCGACATGGGCACAGAGCCGCTTCCGGGCCACACAGTCTTCTAGAACCCTTTCCAGAAAGCAGTCCCTTAAAGCCTGCCCTGCTCCAACACATCTGCATCCTGACCCAGCAGAGGAGGAAAGGCAGACCCCCAACAGCTGACCCCAACAGCTAAGGTCAGCTCCACGAGCACGTGTGGCGTCGCCATCCCAAGCACGGGTGACTCGAAAGGCGGGCGTGGAAAAGGCTCTTTCCCGCCCCACTACGCACTCACAGCCACTTTCATTAAGTTTCCTGTGCGTCCTCTCAAAACACCTTTACATAAATAGAAGCAAATAGGAATGCATACCCCTAGTCACTCCACTCTTTTTATTTTTTTTAAACAAATAGTAGGATACTATACGACTTGCTTTTTGTAACATTTTCTGGAGGGCTTTACCAAATTAGTGTCTAGAGAGTATCCTCGGTCTGTTTCGCAGCTTCATAGCGTTGCACTGCATGGGGGAGCCACAGCCCAGTAACCAGCTGTCTGTCTGTCTGTCAGCGTCGCACTGTGTCCCAGCGCACGTCATTACTAATGACGCCACAGTAAAGACTGGCATATGCCACTTTGAACGTGAACAATTGCAAGAAATTCCTAGAAGTGGGATTACTAGGTTAAAGGGTGGGTGCCTGTGTCATTTGGAGAGAGCCTGCCAAAAAGCTCTCCCAAAGGACCCTATAGAGACACACTCCAACCAGCACTACATGAGTGTCTGTCCCCACAGCCTCGCCAGCAGGGCATGCTAGCAAACTCTGGCACGTCTGCCAACCTCCTGGGTGTGGTTCGAATGGCCTATCTTTTATTTTAAATGAGACGGAACATCTTTTCACATATTTAAGAGCCGTTTGTGTTTCTTTTTCTGGGCATTGCTTGTTCATATCTTTCATCCAATTTCCTAACAATTATTGTTAGTGCTTTTTCATCCATTTCTCTCCAGAGCCGGGCTGTCGGCCTGGTGACTCCCTTTGTTGCTCAGTGAGAATCAGAAAGTGTGTGGTGCTAAGCACAGTCTAGCACCAACCCGAGACTTTCTTCCTGGTTTAAAAGAATTGAAAGTGAATGGAAAGGAAATTTTTAAAAATCACTGAATGATTTAATGTTATCCAGTGCTTTACTGGTGGAGCACCTAAAACCATCACACGCCACGGTCTGCGACATACGGGTTTAGTAGACAAGACGGTGGGTTCTGCAGAGAACGACCTAATGTGAGAATCCGGCTTTCTGCGGACTCGCTGGGCGCTGGGGCGGCCCTGCCCTGAGCTTCTGTTTCATCTGTGAAAATGAGCGCGGTAACCACGCCTGATGCTGGGCTCTCTGAGGAGAAAATCTCAGTGTGCCCATGTCCCGCTATTTAATCAATGCCACGGCCAGCAGACATATGAAAACATGCTCATCCTCACTAGCTATCAGGGAAATGCAAATCAAAACCACAATGAGATCCCACCTCACACCTGTGAGAATGGCTATGATCAACAAGACAAGGAATAACAAGTGCTGGAGAGGATGTGGAGAAAAAGGAACTCCAGTACACTGCTGGTGGGAGTGCAAACTGGTACAACCACTGTGGAAGGCAGTGTGGAGGGTCCTCAGAAAATTGGGAATGGAGCTACCATTTGACCCAGCAATCCCCCTTCTGGGGATCTACCCAAAGAACTTGAAAACCTTTGTCCGCAAAGACTTATGTACCCCAATGTTCATCACAGTGCTGTTCACAGTGGCCAAAACATGGAAACAACCAAAGTGCCCTGCGACAGATGACTGGATAAAGAAGCTGTGGTGCATGTACACAATGGAATATTACTCAGTTGTAAGGAAAGATGAAATATTGCCATTTGCGACAAAATGGATGGACCTGGAGATCATCACGCTTAGTGAAATAAAATAAGCCAGACAGAAAAAAACAAAGAACTGCATGATTTCACTCATATGCGGAATATAAAACTGAAAGCAAAGAAATAAGAAATGAAGAAACAAATAACCCAAGGACACAATCAATAGTTTAATGTTTATTTGGGGACGAGTGGGTTAGGGAGGGGAGAAAGGGGAGGGGGTAGGAGAGGAGAGGGGGAAGCTAAATATAAGGTGATGGAAAGAGAAGTCACATTAGGTGGTGAACTTATACAAGTTGACAATGCACTGTAGAATTGTATGCCTGAAACCTATGTAACCCTTGCTAACAGATGTCACCCCAATAAGTCTAACAATAAAAATCAATTAAAAAAAAACATAACAAAATAAAATACCCCTCAGAGTTCTAAAAAAAAATTAATTTCAATTGTACTAATTTTCCATAAGTTGAGCTAAAATGTATTCTTATTTCTCAATAAAATGATGGAAAATTCTATGAAAAAAAATGCCACGGACTGCTCTCATTACAGTATATGTGTGTGTGTGTGTGTGTGTGTGTGTGTATATATATATATATATATATATTTTAAATGTGGGTAGTTCCCTGGCTGAGAATTGAACCCAGGCTGCAGTGTTGATAGCCACTGCACCACCAGGGAACTCCCATGATATATATATTTTTGCTGGTAGTAATTTTTTATGCTTTTTATTTGGAAATCATTTCAAACTTACTAGTTCAAAGAACTAGTGTACCTTATGTGTATCTTTTGCCCAAATAGCACCTGCTGTGAGCATCTCATCTCATTTGATCTCTCAATTCTCTCTCCACACGCACACGCGTGCGCGCGCGCACACACACACATACACATACATACATGCACACACATATACACCATACACACACATACACACATGCACACACATTTACACCCCCCCACATACACACACGCACACACATGCACACACGCGCGCACACATACATACACATACACACATACACATACACACATGCACACACATATACACCCCACACACGCATACACACACGCACACACATGCACACATGCACACACATATACCCCCCCCACACATACACGCACACACATGCACACACACACACGCACACATGCACACACATATACACCCCCCACACACATACACGCACACACATGCACACACACACATATACACATGCACACACATATACACCCCCCACACACATACACACACACGCACACACATGTACACACACACACACGCACACACACATACACATACACACATATACACCCCCCACATGCACACCCCCCACATGCACACACACATACATAAACATACACACATGCACACCCACACTCTCTATTTTTTTTCCTGAACCATTTAAGAGTTAAGTTATAGACATCATGATCCTTTACCCCTAAATACTTCAGGGTGTATTTTCTAAGAATAAAGGCTTTCTCTTACATAATCATGAGCCAATTATCAACATCAGTAAATTTAACACCAATACAGTATCTTCCCTATTACAACTTGTCAACTAATAATGTCCCTTATAGCACTTGCCCCTCCTCGGTCGGATCCAAGCTAGAATTAGGCACTGCGGTTAGCTGGCATACCTCTTTAGGCTCCTTCAGCATTTCCCCTACCTTTCTCTGTCTTACAATGTTGGCACTTTTGAAGAGTAAGGCACCTTTCTGGAAACAGAACGTTCCGCATTTTGGGTTTGCCTGCTGGTTTCCCCACAACGAGATTCAAGTTTTGCATTCTCGGCCGGAATACTACGTGGGTGATGGGAAGTCCTCAGCGTATCCCATATCCATTCTCTCCTCGCGATGCGAATCCTGATCAACTACTCACCGTGCCGTGGGATTTTGCCCCTGCACAGTGGCTACTTCCCCCGCCTTGAAATCAACAAGCCACCTTGGGGAGACCTTCGAGAGCATGCAAACACCCCCCCCCCCCGCCTCTTCAGCAGGTCCAGCCCAGATTTAGGGGCCGTGGAAGACCCTGACTGAATCTTTACACAGCGGCTGCGACGTGACGTATTTCTAACCCAGCCCTCCCTCCACATTTCCAGTTTGGCCCTTGTCATCTTACTGTAAACAAGAAACCCCCTTCTCACCTGTTTATTTACTAATCTCTTATTTGTATGGACTCATGGATTCCTATTTTTTTCAACGGTTCAGAATGCACTCTTCGATGCTCTCATTGTCCTAGATGAAAACCAGCTACTGGAACATTTCAAAATTCACTTATTTGAGTATAAAACCATCCACGTCCACATAAAAGTTTTCAGACTGTACAGCACAGTATGTAAAGTGACAAATAAAAGTCTCCTCCCTCCCCACCCCACATCCCGTAGGTTAACTGTTTCCCTCCCATCTCCCAGCACTTCGCCAGGCACCTAACCATACGGTTAGGGTCTGCCCTGACCTCACCTGAGCTACCATCGAATCCCTGTGCACTCCCCTCGCCTGGGGAAGAGGTGCCCTGGGTACTAAAAGCTGTTCTTCCCCAAAACGAAAGCTGGTGAGAATGCTCCAAGGGGGAAAAGCTAACTCGTTTCCCGTCCCTTCTGTGCTCCAGATCGCTCGTCAATACAATTGGGCCAATGCGGTTTCGTAGAAGAGTCCAATCGCCGTGGAAGGCTTTCACGAGGGCTCTATACGTGAAAGGAAGTTCTATTATGATTAGGGGAAGCAAAGCGGCACCGTAAACGGAACCAACTGAATTAGGCTGAAGCAAAGTGGGAGAAAGTCCGTTCAAACTTCCTGAAGTACATGGAAAACAACTGGATACCAGGGGACAGTCTTAGGGACAGCTGGGCCTAGGTGCTCAGGGGATGTCATCAGGAGTCGCCTCTGCTTCCCTCCACGTCACCTGCATGCGCAGGCAGGCCCCTCCTTGCAAGATGGCCACGTTCTACTAGGTTAGCCAGAGCAAAGAAGGCACCTGCCTCCCCGCCAGAATCCCAGCAAAGTTCCCGGGCTTGGGTCTCATTCAGCTTGGGTCATGGGCCTGTGTCTGAGCCAACCTCTGAGGGCTGGGGGATGGCTGGGTCCACCCCTAGAGCTGGGAGTACCTAGTCACACATCTACACCTGGGATTGGCAAGTAAGGTGATGTCCTGTGAGGGCAGGGGAGCCAGAAAGGAGAGGAAAGAAAGGAAAACCAGAAGACGGATGGATGCTAGGCATCCTCCATTACAGAGGACTAAAACTGGGAAAGAGGAATATGAATTACGGACGTCCTCGTGAACTGTAAAATGCTGTACAGGCAAGGGGTTCCACCCCAGCCCTCAGCACGGGACCTAAACCCTGTCCCGCGTAAACACCTGGGCCTCTCCTGTCTCACCGACTAGATTCTCGGCTCCTCGAGGTGCAGGATGGGGTATTTCTGGCCCCAAGTCTCCACAGCTGCTGTCACAGCCTCCCCACCCTGGAGGCCCCCCGATGAAAAGCCAGACAAAGTGTGGCCACAGCTAGATATGCTGTCAGGGTGTGGACAGGTGGCACATGGCCAGCTGCCAGGGTGGGAAGTGACATGGGACCAACAGTGGGGAGACTTTCAGGGGTGAAACCTTGCTAAGCAAGCAGGCCGGTAGTCACGATTAAGCTTTAGATGCGAAGGTTCTGGACTGGTCCAGAAATGGAAAAGGCAATCCGCGCTGTGCTGAACTCCAAACAGGTGAGCAGAGCCCACGGAGGGGTGCCATGTCAACCGCAGGCATCGGGCACCTCCTGTTGCTTCCAGAGCAACGGGGTCGTGTCTCCCCAGACAATCGGCAGGGGGCAGGCTCCGGCCATCTGGAGGGGTCCAAGAACAAGGTCTGGAGACACCCTCTGGTTTCTGTCTGGCATCACTGTGTCACATCTGTCCTCGCCCCATGAGAAGGGAAAATGGTGACGTGAAGCTGAGGCAGAGTAGGGGTCAGAGGTCTCCCCGACCGACCTGGTAACACCTCAAGAGAAGGAGCTGCCTGAGGCATCTCAGACTCCGGGACCCCACCAACAGGGAACATCTCAAAACCGAGAAAAACCTGGGAGAACCCCCAGAAGGCGTGGCCATTTCGGTTTGTCAAGTAAAGTGTTCAAAAACAACACATGAGGAATTTCCTGTCCATACAAGGAGAACACGACACCCTTAAAACGGAAAGGAACTTCAACTAACAGACCACGGTTGAGTCGAACCAAGCAGTCTAGCTCCCTGAAACGCTCTGCATGCACTCTTTGCCCTCGTTTTGCCATGGGGGCCAGCTGTTGTGGTCTGACCTGAGCCCCATGTATTGATGCTTGGCCAAAAGTTCACAGGCTTTGTGCGGCCTCGGAGTCATGAGTTCGAATCCCAACTTTGCCATATCCTAGTTGCTATACTTGAAGCAAGTCACTTGGCCCCTCTGAACCTCAATTTCCTCATCTCTAAAATGGGGCGGCCAGTCTTGCCTCGCAGGACGTCCATGCATTCATTCATTTCTCGTGAGTGCCCACTGTGGGCCTGGCACCCGGCTGGATGCTGGGAATAGGACGATGGAATGACAGCCTGAGTTTAAAGGAGTCACACAGAATTATGCAACAGATGGCACGGACGGGTTAATGACAAGTTTAAGTGCTTTGAGGAAGTACAAGATGTTAGCAGGGTTCACAAACACAGGGGTGTGCTGATCAACTGATCACTTCTGAGGACTGAATGAAATCAGTCATTCATGTTGTTGTCACATCCACAAACCACCTGCACTATTTACACATTTTCTTTAAATGGACTCCTTTTCTTCCTTAAGTCACTGAGCCTCCTTCTAAGAAGCACCACTCACGGATGTCCTTGGTCGGTTGTCAGTACGTGTTTTCTCCCGACACGCTCTCAGTGAGCATGTCGGTACTAAGAGCAAGTTGCAAAGCCCTCTCTGGGGAGCAGAAAGATAATCCTCACCCGAAGTTCTGGCACGAAGTTCGGGTTAGCCCAGCGGTTCTCAACCTGCAGGTCGCGACCCCTTTGGGGGTCGAACGCCCCTTTCACAGAGGTCGCCTAAGACCATTGGAAAACACGTATTTCCGACAGTCTTAGGAGCAGAGACGCCGCCCCTCTATCCGTCTCCAGGCGGGTCCCCCCACATGCAGATGCGCCCACATACGAGTAGCCGGCGTGATGACATCATCGCGCCAACCCCATCACATACACCCCGAACAAATACAGGTGCGTGTGGCGGGGTCGGCGCCATCATGTACTTATGCGGACCCGTCACACATGTGTAGAGAGCAGCTACCACAATTTCATGGTCGGGGGTCACCACACCACGAGGAACTGTATTAAAGGGTCGCGGCCTTAGGCAGGTTGAGAACCCCTGTGTTAGCCTCTCTTCTCGTGGTCGACTCTCCTGGAAGAGAGTGAGGCTCATTTCTAAAACCTGGTGTCCCCAGTTCTCCTTGCCATGCGCCCCCCAATATGCCCCAGAAAGAAAGTCAGTCTTGACCCCACCTTCACCCACTGACATACCATGAAAGGGGACTTAAAGCCGCCTTGGCTTCGCACCCGGCTCCAAGGTTGGGCGAAGTCCAGCGGCGCCCGTGGCCGAGCCAGGGCAAAAGCACTTCCGCCCAGTGCCACTCAGGGGCGATCCGCAAACACGTCCCCATCACAGCCGCCAGCGAGCGCGCACACATGCTCATTCATGTTCACATATGTTCTTTCTTGAGCAATTAGAGACTATTTAAACTTTTAAAAACTTTTAAAATTTGGCTTAATAGCATTTCAAGTTTCAGAGAAGTGGGGCATGTTTCGGTCAGAGAAGTTTAATTCTGCTTTTAAAAATAAGTGGAAACTACGGTCCTGGCGTGGGGGGGTCACGGACGCCATGCTGGCAGAGATGGGGAGGCGGCATCCGTGGGTGAAGGGGACTGGCGGGTTCAACACCGATGAGTCCTGTTCACACATTAAATCCGTAGAAAAGTTTCTTCCTAACCACAGGAAATAATGCTTTGTATCATTAGCTTTTCAACAAGTTCATCTTTTGTTTCTTCAATTTTTGATAAAGATGCAAGTTCAAGAAACACTTTTTCTTCTTCCTCATGCCACTGCAGGAGAACCAGGAAGGGGACCTCCATGATGGCACCTGACCCTCAGTCCCCCAAGTCCAGGGTACTAGGGGTAGGGGTGGGGATGAGGAGTGGCCATTCCTGAGATCCTCAACTGTCACTATGCAGGAATGCAGACTCATTTGGCTGATCTCCCAATGGTCCGAGAGAAGCCAGAAATCTGGGTTTTTATATGGAATCTCCTGATTTTTAAATGCTGGCAACTCATTCAAATTAAAACACTCTCGGGCCAAAGACAACACATCTGTGGGGGAGAGGTGGCCACAGACTGCCCGCTCGTGACCTCTGATGAGGGAGGAAGAAAACGTCCTGGAACCCAGAGGTCTGGGTCTCTCTGAGGCCCTGAGACCGACTTAGCGTGGGGTGCTCCTCCCTGGCCTCTCAGAGCCTCAGTTTACCCACCTGGACAGTGCCAGGGCAGGCCTAGGTCTATCTGCAAAAGCAGCAAACAGAGCGGGTGGCGGGTCTAAGCCATGAACGTGGGGTATCATTTGACACCGTTTTAAAAACTGGTCACCCAATGAGAAACGTTCTCTTCCTTGGCGGATGTGTTTGGAGGCAGTGGGTGTGTTTTTTTTAAACAAACAAACAAACAAAAAACCACAACCCACCCAATCAGGAATTTCATCAGGAAAAACGTGGCAGCCCCAGACCAGGCTCACGTCTGGGGATTTTTGCTAGTTGAGGGGACATGCCGTTCTGTCTTCGACAAATGACACCTCAAGGCAGGAGACCCTGCGGGGTTGAGCGCAGCTCCCCTGGGAGCCCAGACAGCACAGCAAAAGCACAGATGGAGGCCCCCATCTCCACAACACCACCGCCCCCTCCAAATAACAAGAAGGAAAAGGCCGAACCACAGAGCTCTCTCTTAGTCACCATGTGCTCCACAGCCCCTTGTCCCACCCCAGCTTCATGGTCAGCCGGCCTGTGTCTAGAATGAGACCCAACTTTCTAATGCTCTCAAACAAGAGTAGTCCTGAGACCCACTCGTTTGTCAAATGTGGACTCTGTGCACAGTGCTCAGTGCCGAACATGCACTATCTCATCGAGCCTGAGAGGAGTCCTTTAATGTGCCCACTCCGCAGAGGGAAACACTGAGGCTCAGGCAGGAACTGCTCTAAGTGGTAGGTTTCAACCTAGGCCCACGCCAACCTTCTGGGCGAGTTCCTACGCCGTCTGTGAGTGTACATTCTACTGTGGAACGTTCACCTTCACGGGGTTAATCCAACACGACGGTCCTGGAAAGAGGCTGGTGATGAGCCACGGAGCACAACCCACACTGGAGAGCTCTTTCTGGACAGAGAGGGCGTCTCGGTTCCCCATTTGGTCCAACGGGGAGAAACGGGGCGGGGAGAGCCAAGCAGGAAGGCAGGGCGGTGGAGTGGAGGGAGCTGGCCTGGTCGTGGCCCAGGGGGGCCCAGCGGGGCCATTGGGGACACACTACTTAACCTCCTGGGGTTCCTGTCACAGCCTCTCCAGAAGGGACTAATGCAGCGGTTCTCCACCTGTGGGTCGCGACCCCTTTGGGGGTCGAACGACCCTCTCACAGGGGTCACCTAAGACCATCGGAAAACACGTATCAGATATTTACATGACGATCCATAACAGCAGCAAACATGACAGTTGTGAAGTAGCAACGACAATAATGTTATGGGGGTCACTACAGCATGAGGAGCTGTATTACAGGGTCGCGGCGTGAGGACGGTTGAGGACCACTGGCTTATGGGAAAACGCACGGGTGGGGATGGAAGGAGACGGCGGGCAGGTAAGCACTTGCTCAAGGCCAGGTTCGCAGGAGGTGTGCCAACCTGCTCCTCCCGCTGCCATCCACATCCTCTCGGCTGCTTGGGCCCCTAACCTGGCAGTCAGTCCCCTTGGACTCTTTCTATCGCCACCCAGATCCATTCCCTCAGCAAATCCCATTGGCTCCACGTGCCAAATACGCCCAGAGCCGGACTACTCCTCTCCAACCCTCCCTGGTCCAAGTCACCGTCACCTCCCGCCTACACAGTCTCCTGATGGGTGTCCCTGCTCCGCCTTTGCGTCTGTTCTCATGGCAGCCAGAGGGATTCTGCTAAAGGTAAGTCAGATCCTGTCCCTCCTCTGCTTGGAGCCCTCCAGGGACTCCCACCTCACTCAGAGCAGAAGCCAAAAACCCGACCGCAGCTTAGAAGGCCCGACAGCGTCCGCCTCTGGCTACCTCTCTGACCGCATCTCCTGCCCGCTCGTCCAGCTGCAGTGGGTTCCTGGCCATTCCTGAGCACACCAGGCTCACCCCACTCAGGCCCTGCGCACGCTCTCCTGCCCGACAGTTTGCGGTGAGGCCTCCCCACGCCCCGAGCCTGCAAGAAATGGTGGCTACGCTCGCAGGGGTCTTGTGAGCCGGTTGTGAAACCGTCGGTAGTTTGCCATCAGCCTCGGCGCGGGTGTCACACGGTAAGAAGTAGCCAATGCTACAAATGAGTGGCTTTTACTTCCGGAGAGCCAGCTGGCCAGCATGCCACTGTAGGGGCCGCTCTATTTTAAATGCAAAGTAAACTGAAAGCACCACTCGGCCGTCCACCCCGACACTCCCTGTGCCCCACTGCCTGCTTGGCACTTAACACAGGCCAGACACTGTGTTGCCTCATAGTAGGTGCTCAGTAAGTACGTGTGGACTGGATGAATGCCACCCATTATGGTCATTAAGGAAAACCTGAGCATGGAGGGTGTTTCAGACACTTGACAGGATGTGGAGCGGGGTGAAAGGTCACAAAGAAGACATCTCCTGGTCCACAGCACCAGCCTGGGGGACTGCTCTTCCTCCCTGGACCCTAGGCCTCCTTGGAGTTCCATCGCAGGCTGACGTTACAGGATGCGCAGACGCAGCAGGCAACACACTGAACCAGTCTTAGGGGGAAATCCAGTCTTGGGGGCTCACAGAACTAAAGCTGGAGGGGGTCACGTGTTCTCTCCGTCCACGCTCCAACAAGCCTCGGTGGCGGTCCATGCTCCACAGTAAAACCTCCTGTTTGCAAAATTTTTCCAAGTAGCATCCACCATGGCCTCTCTAAGGTAAAAGTTAAGAAACTCTCCAAAGACTCTTTAAGATGGATCAACCTCTCATCCAACGCTGAATTCCTTCTCCAACATCTTAGACAGGGAGTCACAAACGGGCTGATTAAACCCAAATCAGCCACCTCATGACCTCCCCGCCGATGCTGGCCCCACTGGGACACAGTTCACGTCACTGTTTCTCACTCGCGGTGAGAAAACTCTTCTGACCAAACTGGTGGTGGGTGCCTGGGCCTAGGAAGTGATTTCCTTCGGAAAGGGGGAAGGTTCACACGTGGGCATGGGAAATGCCATCCTGTAATGCACAGGACAGACCTCTACAGTCACGACTGTCCGACCCCAACGTCACCAGCACCAAGGCTGGGAAACCCTGACTTACCCAAGGGCATGGGTTTTTTCTCTTCATTGATCCTCATGCTCGCACTAATGACCAACTTGGTTTACTCTTCATTTTCTTACTTTTGATGGAGACCTAGATATAGGAAAGATTTTTCTCGTCCTCTTAGAACCAATGGCATCATCCTAACAGTAAATGGCAACCAACCCTGAGCCCCAGTGTCCAGGAGACAATAGGGGGAGGTGGGGATGGTGTTGAACTGAGAACTCACCCACCTCAAAGACACAGTCATGTCCCAGCCCCACTCAACTGAAGCCTCACGTGGCCATGTGGGCGCACTGTCGATAGAGCTTCTGATTTTTTTTAATGGAAGCCAGAAATCTGCATTTTGGGGTGAAATGTCCAGATTTTCACATGTTGGCTCCACGTTCTACTTTAAATGTGCTGCAGACTAAACCAAATGCACCATGGCTGCCAGCTCGCTGCAGCGCCCGTAGCCGGACCGAGAAGACGTGCAGGGGTGGCACCCGTGGTGGGCAAAGCTCAGAGGAAAGGAAACGCGGGCTGGTTACGGGCGGCCCAGGAGCGTGGGCCCAGCACAGCCAGGTCCACTCCTTCTGCTCCAAGTGATACCGACCATTTCTAACGCCTCCCACCCGGAAGTCCACGGCCTCTCCCAAGCCTGGCTGGAGGGTCCTAAATACCGAGTATGAATTTTGTCCAAGACACTGTAGAAGAGGTGACCCTTTCTGAACACCCCTTACTTGAAATAAAAGATGATCTTCTAGGCACGTGGGGGGCGGAAAGGAGGGGATCCACCTGGAGTACAGCACAGTGCCAGGAAAAACTGCACATTTCCCAAATGGCACTGTCACCCAGCAGAAGACGGGTGAGAAGGCTCACTCAGAGGTGCACGAGAATACAGTTTTTGGGGTCCACAAGGGAGCAGTCCACCCCTCACTTCCAGTGAAGGTTGCACCTCCCTTGCACTCCATCCCAGAGGTGGCACGTGACAAAGGACAGAACCCTCCTGAACAGGGATTACTTAAGAGATGGGCACATCCCCTATATCTGAGCTCCTGAACCAGCCGTACCTGAAACCACCTGAAGTCAATACATTTCCTTTTTACTTAAAGCACCTCAGAAGTAAGTGACGCTCATGCCAGACCATGTCAGCAGCCAGGCGGCCCCTTGGCTGGGTTTTTGCCAGCCTCCAGCTTTGAGGTAGGGAGGGCAGACTATGAATTCGGGGCCACGGTCCTGGGCACCCCAGATCTTTAAAGCTCTGAGAGCTTAGCTTACTCTTGCCCCCCACTGCCCCTGCCTAATTACTCAAGTTTCCAACCTCCTTGTGTGGAATCCTTCAAGGCCCCCCTCTGCGCCCTTCCATGTCTGTGGCCATTGGAAACCATCACCCCTAGTCCTTGCAATGTGCACACCATAAGACGCTCTTTGCCATTAGAAACAGTGGCTAACAACCATTTATGAAACCTGCAAACATTTCACCACTCCTAAATCAACCCCAGATGACAAAATAACAATCATCATGGAACTAATGAAAACCCGAAGGAGGGTGGATTTGGACCACGTCGCCATTACCCATGATGAGGGGTGATCAGGAAAGTCTTGAGAAAGACATAAAAATGAAGCGAACTGACTGCTCCTTGGAAGACGTCTCAGCCCCTAGCCCCACGAGACTCGAGTCCTACTTTTTCCTGGAAACAATTTTTAGCATCTCTTGGCATCCTTCTGGTCAGGAATGGGTAAAAAAAAAAAAAAAAAAAAAAAAAAAAAAAAAAAAAAAAAAAAAAAAAGAACAGGACAGAGGGAGAGATGTCTCAATGCCTTTCCACTGAAATTGGATTCCCGGGTCTGCGGATGTGCTTGTGAGCTGTCCCTGCGTTGGGTGGCTCCTCGTGGCGACTTAAAAATTGGGACATTTCGCATTTAAAAAAAAAAATCCAGATTTCAGTGTCCTTTGAAAACCATCAGAACCCATGGGAACTGCCCACGTCATTAACTTCGAGTATCTGAGTTTGCAATTACGGATTTCAGGTTGAGGTTCCTGCGTGTTTTAAAGACTCATTTAAACGGTATCGTGCTTCTGACTGCCTTCACGCTGACTGACAGCACGGCCCTTCCAGGCTCGGACCCTCCCCTGTGACCTCATCGCCCCCCACCGCGCCCCGCCCGGCCCTCCCCCACACACCGCGGGCCCCAGCCACACGGCCTCCAGGCCACTCCCATCTCGGGGCTTTGCCACTTGCCCTCTCTTCTCTCTGGAACGTTCTTCCCCAGCTATGGGCAGGGCTCCCTCACTCATGCAGCACTGTGCTCAGGGAGGCCTCCCTGCCCACACACTTTCCATCCACCTTCTCTTGACTGCTCCCCCCGCCCCCCAGGCTTATCACCATCTGACGTCCCTTGTCCTTTCCGCATTTGTGTGTTTTTGGTCTTTCCCCACCTAATGGCAGCTCCCGGAGGGTGCAGGTTTAGGTTGTTTTTGGTCACGGCTGTCTCCTTCATGTCGAAAGGCGTGTGGCTGGGACGTGGCTGGGACACAGTGTTGAATGAATGACTGACGTTCAGTTTTCCATATTCAGGAGGAGATGGAGGTGGGGGTGAGGTGCAGGAGGAACGGGGGCAAGCCCAGGAAGGCTGCCCACCTCGTCACTGACAGCCAGGCAGACCCTTCCGGACAGAAAGACATTTTTCACAGCAGAAGAAAGGGAACGAGAAGCAAAAGGAAAAATCCTGACATCCGAGCCGACGGCAGCTTGGAGTGTGAGTTCTGATAAATGTCCTCGCCGCCTCCGAGCCTCCTCCGCACACGAAGACGCCCACAGACCAAAAACAACCTGGGGCAGGGCTACAGACAAACACGTAAAGGACACAGGATGTCAGATGGTGACAGGTCTGGCGGGGGTGAGGGGCAATCAGGAGGGGTGGACAGGAGTAGCCCAGGCAGGGAAGCCGCACCCACCACTGAGCACAGCGGAATGAGGGACGGACACCTGTCTGGGGAAGAACATTCTCGAGAGCAGAAAGGGCAAAGGGTGGCCCAAAGTCTCAACCCTTTTGGGGACAGGGCAAGGGTCTCCGCTCTGCCACAGGCTGGCCATATGACGGTGGCAAATCCCTGTCCCCAGGGCCTCAGTGTCCTCGTCGGTACAGATTCTAATTACTGACGACTTGTCCTGGCAACGTGTCACGTGGGGACGCTAAGAGCCAAGGTCTCTGGCTGTGTCCTAAGTCGTCTGGAAACACCTGAGCTGGTTCCCAGCTTGAGCCTTAGGTCCCAGGCACCTTCCTCTTCTCGTCCACGCCAGACTGTAGAGGCATCAGAGGACATTCGTGCCCCGCAGGAAGACATTTCCCCAGTCACTACTCTTCCTCAACAGCCGCATTTCACACTCACTTGCTGGGTGTCAGGTGCCTTACTATGCAGATTGGAGCTGTTAACTCTCAAGATGTGGATTCGTTTCATAAATGAGGAAACTGAGGCTGAAAGAAGTTACATAAACTCAAGGTCACGTGCCTGGATTTGAACCTGGACAGACCGGCTTTTAACCTCGGCATTCTGCTGCACCTGAAGCTAATAGGACACACACAAATATTCCTGTAAAACACCGAAAAATTACCGCTAAGACTAATGTCCCCTTCGTTTTCCTATCATGCCTGTCACTAATAATTAATTATCCAGTTAAATGAGGGTGAAAGAGAAGCTAAGTTTAAGTCTTTCTGTGGTGGGTAAAGAGGCAGGGCATGCAGGGGTTATGAAGACAACCTCGGGAATCACACTCCTGCATACAACGCCTGCTCTGCTGCTTACGTGCTGTGTGACCTTGAGCACGTCACTTAACCTCTCTGTGCCTTACTTTCCTCATCTAAGACAGAAATACTAATGGTGCTTCTTTCATAGAACTGTTGTGAGGAATAAGTGGGTTGATGTCTATACTCATTCAGAACAGATCCTGGCATCAAATAAGCACTCAGAGGTCATCTTTATTAACCCTGCCTTCATCCAAAGGCTAACCATGCTTCTGTCAATGACAGGAGATACAGATTAAATGTATCCAGGTACTAACACACCCTGATAAAACTGGACCAACACCCTGGCACAACTTTACTGATATCCTCGAGAGATCTCATTTGTTTCATTTTACTCCCCTGAGAATGGAGCACAAATATAATGCTGGTTAGCAGAAGGTCCTGGTTATCTGGGGCATCTGCTGTAAGCAGCTTGCAGGGATGAGCTTCAGAAGTAAAAGATTTCATTTAAAGGACTAGCTCTCGGGGAAGTTTGTGCATCTTCAGATTCCGGCTCCTAAAACTTGGCTCATGCATTCTGCCACACCGGGGTGCCACGTTTGCTAGTAATTACCTGGGGGACTTGATTTTAAACCATTTTTGTCTTAAGCAGTAAAAATAAGGGGAACCATTTGTTTGAAATGCTCATTCTTTTCCAAATGCACAATAAAGACAGAACTCGAAAGAAAAAAAATGTTCAAGCATATTTTAAGTTCATGTGGGAAAAGTACACACCCCACTGAAAAGAAGACTGCCCTTCAGAGACTAATAGATTCTTTCACAATGTGTAAAATCCCAAGACTGTAGACACGCGAAGAGTCAGGAATATTCTCAGAGGCAAGTAACCTTCATTTTCACCCTTTCTTTGAGTCTTTCTGGAGGTGGGTGCAATTCCATAATACCCTAAGGACACCACTCTCATCTGTGCAGACTGTGTCCCCACCCATCAGTGTATTTAAGTTGTATAACAAATCCGATATGGACAGCATTTGCTCCACACACTGCCAGAGTCTGGGGCTCAGAGCACTCTACTGACCTGCCGGACAGCACCCAGAGGGTGGGTGAGGGACTGGGGACTCCATCCTGTACCACCCCAACAGCTGCTCACCCTCTAACAAGTCCGCCTCGTGGCCCCACATCATAGCCAAGGCCCAGCCTGGTTGGAGAAGGAGAGCATGGTCACTGAGGTGGCAAGAAACTGCAGAGATTCTTAAACATTGTCACCTAGAGACGGAGGTCTCAACCCACTGTCAGGATGTTTTCCACTCATTGTCAGAGTAAGAGCCCCTTCTTTCTCGATGTAAAGGCCACAAAGGCTCAGGCTCATCGAGGATGAAGGATGCTCCTGGAATGCCAGAATTAACCATAAATAACCGCAACCATAAATAACTGTGGGGCAGGATGAAGTCTCTGAGATTGTTTCTGTGCTTGTGTTAGAGGGGATACAGATTATGTTGGGGGAACAGGCCTATGCTTTGGGTTAGAGAGACCTGGAATGGAATGCCCCTGGACAGCCACTTGACCTGTCCCAGCCTCAGTTTCCCCAATTGTTAAATGGACACACGTATGTCATGGGATTTGTTGTCGTTGTTGTTGAGAGAATTAAACGAACCTTGTGAAAGTGTCTGACACTTTCCTGTGAGAGACTTTTAAATCCACCTCTTCTCTCTCCAATTCTGTTTCCCAAATATTGAGATGATTTTGATTCAAAACTCTCAGACAAAGGCATACCTGTACATTTTAATTCTTCAAAGTCCCAGAAGCCTGGGGAAGTTTTATTCACTAGATAACAATACAGGGATAAGCTATCCATAGGGATTGTCAAGTCTTAGACACCCAGATATTTTATCTCTGTTCTGTGAATGGGGAAACTGAGGCATGTCTAGAGAGTTGGGATCTGAATCCCTGCAGTTGGGCTCCCGAGTCCCAGGTCTCAAACCTGGTGAAGACCGGGATTTAGACTAGGTTAGCTCGTAGCGCATATCAGATCTGGAACATTCTGAGTGGGTACCATTCAAAGTTGGGGTTAGGAGGGGGCCACGCGCCTTTGGCAGGATAAGGTAGCAGGAGAAAACTTTTGTTTTTCTTTTTCAATTCATTAAGGTTCATTGGGGTGAGCAAGAACCTCTTTTTTTTTTTTCTTCCCATGACTTCCCTTTTATTTTAACGGGGAAACGTGCATTTCAAAGACCGCTCAATAGCAGCGTTGAAGTCTCAAGTTCAATCACAATGTCCCCATTGTGGCTGGGGGACTCCTTGGCCTTATAGCTTGGGTTATAAAAATTTGGTCTGAGCCCAAAGTCTGGCTTTAATAGAATATTTTAATTTTGTTTAATGAATATTATTTTAAATCTGTTTGGCAGTTTTAAAATGTGTTCCTTAATTTTCAAATGAAAATTTACTGATGTTCAGTGCTTTCTTGGGGGTGGGGTGCAGCAAGGAGTGGGGGTGATAATAATACAAGCTATCATTTATTGAGTGCTTACTATGTGCCAAACACCCTGCTACGTGCTTTATGGGTGCAACGTCTTTGGACCCTCACAAACACCCAGTGAACAGGGACCCCGTTGCCGCCACCGTCTGGGACGTTAAGAAGGGTCAGCCCCTGACCCCCCCGAGATGGCACAGTCGGTAAGTGATGGACTTAAGGCCCAGGACGGGTCTGAGTTCAGGGGTCGTGCCATTCACCACTGCCCTCCATCCTCTTGGTACTGAAAAAGGACCCGACTGACCCATACCTTAAAGGCACACAGCTGGGCCGTATGCGACGCCCTGTAACCTCAGGGGTAATAATAGCTGGCTTCAGCACAACAGCTGGTTTATGGGGCACTGGGTGTAGGCAGGCATTGTAGCAAAGCGAAGTGTTTTACATGTGTTACCTTACTTAAATTCCCACAAGGGCCCTTTGAAGCAGTTATTATTGTTATTATTATTATTATCCCAATTTTATAGAGGGGAACTGAGACCCGGCTAGCCTGTGCCATTTGCCAAGGGTCATGGAGCCTATAAATCATCATCATCATCATCGTTATCACCCAGTAACTAACATTGATATAATTCATACTATTTGCCATGTACTGGTCCAAACATTTAATGTTTATAGCAGACTCTCAGTTAACGGGCACCCATGGGGACTGGCAGATGTCAGATAAGTGGAAGGAGACTTTCCTTTAACAGGAACTCAAGCAACCGGCAACCAGTGCCGGTTAAAGGAGAGTCTACTGTATTAACTTGATTTCCACAACTACTCCTTGAGAAACACAAATTAATACCTATGCTGTTTTACAGATGAAGAAACTGAGGCAGAGAGAAGTCTGGTAACTTGCCCAAAGTTAAACAGTTGGTTATTGCTAAGCAGAGGTCTGAACCCAAGCAGCTTGGCTCCTGGGCTCATGCTCTTAATCCCTAAGTCAGGGCTAAGGTTTCAGTTTGGGAAGTCTGACTCCCCTCACTCCTTCCTACCTGTTCCCCACCACCTCCTAAGGAAGCAGAAGGCTGTCATCCGTCTGAGGCAGGGTGTGGGCCATGGACATTGCCTGACGCAGTTGTAGGCACAGAACCTATTGAATCTGGCATGGCTTCCGTGGGTGAGGGTCTGCAGAGCTGGGGGTTTTTCTCTATCCTGCTGTTCTATCACTGCAAAGCTCGGTAAGTCATATCACTGCCCAATGAATCCTCAATGGGAACGAAGAGGCAGAGCAATATTAGTAAATACACACGGGGATCCTGCAATCGGAGGTGCCAGACGGGGTTCTTCCGGCCTCTGGAACCCCAGTAATTAGCTCAGCGCCTAGAACACAGCTCAAGAAATACCTGTAATTTCCTCCCATCCCATGCCATGGATCAGAACCATAAGAGGCACTCGGTCAATGTGGGTCAGTGAAATGGCCTATGCAATGTCCCAAGCGCTTGCTCTCCCTCATCAACAAAATTTGTCTTGTCATATTGCAATAGCTTCAGGGCTCTGCACGCTTATTCTGCAAAGGACCAGGTTGAAAATATTTCAGGCTTGGCAGGTCAGGCGATCTCCACAGTAACCACTCAATTCTGCTACTTTAGCACAAGCACTGGCTTAGGTCAGCTAACTGCAGCCAGTATTTCAATAAATTCCAACTCTAAACTGGCATTCATTCCTGCAAGGACAGACTGGAGATTCTGTGAGAATTAATGGATGTCTCATTCTGGGCCCAACTTCTGTCCCTGATTAACGGTTAATACCCGCAAGGCAAAACAGTAGAGACTTTGCAACCCAGCTCCCCAAGGAAACGTTGCTCTTACACACCAGGGGGGCAGGTGGGATAGCCTAGTGCTTCGGAATCAAAACTGGGTTCAATCCTGGCTGCGACTCAAGCCATGTGATCTTGGACGAGTTTCTTCAACTCCCTGAAACTCCATTTTTCCCTTCTGTAAAACAGACAACAGCAACAACACAGTGTATCTAAAGCTATTTGAGACAGAAATGTGCTTGCTTAGCACAGTGCCTGGTACATAGTACATGTTCAAGAAATAGGAGTTACTTGTTATTCCCAAACAAGTCTTGTGTTTCCTTAAGAACAAAAAACTAATTCACTAAAAATAAGCATCAAGAAACGACCGAGCAAAGCTGCTGGGAAAGGTATTTCCAAAATCAGCTTTCTAAAGACAGTCCACCAAGGCATTCCGGGGGTCCCCAGGTGTTAGAAAATCCTCCACTCTAGATCAAACCACTAGTAAGCCCCCAACCTCTCTGCCTGCCACTCCCCTTCCCGCATATAAAAAAAAAAAAAGCCTGTTTCTATGTCCTTTTGTCACTTTGCTTTGCTTGTCGGTCAGAGCAATGCTGAGTTTCAGACATTCCTCCTCCCTTCCCATCCCCCTCCCCTCTACACCCCAACATTCACTTCCACAGGGAGCATGGCGTCTTTAGCAACAGGAGAGTTCCGGCCCGTGGCAGACCAAAGGTGAATAATCTTCTGGGCTCCATTCTTGTTCCCGGCTGGCTGGGGCCCAAACTCTGTTTACAACACAAGGGGCAAGTCACAGCTTGTTACGCCACATGACACCGTCTCAGCAGCAAGTCACCGCTTCCCGCTACTGTACCAATCACACAAAAGGCCAGAGGTGCAGGACTCTGCCCCCCGGGTGCTCCATCCCCATCAAGGACATTCAGACCTCTGCTGGAGAGACAAATGTTTCTAGAACACCCTGAAACAAAAGTCCCCATACGTGCAAATACTACACACCCACAAAAGAAAACAACCAGTCTGCATCAACACCCTCTCTGTCTCCTCTACGAAGAGGTTTTCTCCCTACATGGAATTTCCATCAGCACATGGGTTGGTAGCAAACTCAGGGACACAGTGGACACTCTGTCTCTCTGTATTTCAGGGAGCTGTCAATCAACGAAGTCCTGAAGGTTTGTCCCCCAAGGCGAAAGACACGTGTACATGTTTGCAGGAATATAACACTGTTGGGGAGACTACGAAGACCTTCACTACAAAGTTACTACCAGAAGGGGATGGGAGGCGAAGGAAGTGACCGGAAGAAACACAAGACGCTTTAGATCTCTGGCTTCTGATACCCAAACACCAGGAATGAAACATCTGCTTTGGAGTAAGGGGTGGCCCCCAGAACCCACTTTTCCTCCTGAACAGTGAGGGGGTGGGTGATGGAGGAGATGGGAATGCCAGCCCTCCCATCTCACTTTTCCCCAAGAACGTCTTCAATTGTCCTCAGAACCCAATTCAAGGCGAGATCTTTCAACCGTGGGCTCGGAAACCCCCTTTCTGTGTCCACTTCAACTAAACACATCTATCAGGCAGGAATTTAGACTTGGCCGAGGCCAGGAGAACTGGTGGTTTTCGCCCTGTTTTGGTGACCTTCATACGGCTTATTTATGTACTTCAAGCTCATGACCTAATACATGTTGGTTTGGCTTCTCTCCTCATAATAGCAGCCTGTAAAAAGCTTTTGAGAATTCCCTGTGTTTTCTTATTTTGGGTCAAGAAAATAAAATCGATATCTAAGTACCCTTAAAAAAATGGTCTGCACAAACTAAAAATATGGAATGTTTCCACTAGAGCTAAGGATATCTCTTAAAGTCTCAAAGATCACCACAGTTAAGACCGGCATTTGCCATTTTTAAGGTGAAGTATCTGTAACGGCATATGTGAGAATTCGCTAAGAGGGACTTTTTGACACAAGTCAAACAATGACATTTAAAACTCACGTTAAAGCAATTACCGTGTGGAATTTTCCGTGTTTTCCCCATTTCTTAAACAGAAGTGTATATGTTTTCGACATATTTTCTTGCTGTAATTTTCTTTCTTGGCAAACCCACATCTTACCATGAAACCCAAAGTATGCGCGCTACAGAAACAATAATGGTTGAAACAGACTCAGCTGTCTCGGGCCTGATCTTTCTTTACAAAATTAAAATGCCTTTTGGCTAACACCCTGTACATTTCAGTTATGAAAGATGATTTGGGGGAGATTACTAGAAAAGAAAGGGGAACTGACAGACTGAGTGGATGCGAGACTAAGTAAGCTGCTATATGCATACAGTAGTTGGGCTCTCGGGTTCCTCATTCTTGGGGACCGGGCGGGGGGGTGGGGGAAGATGTCGATTGTATCATTTTTCTTCAGTTAAATTCAGAGAGTTGACAACTCTCCTTGGAATGACTGTGAGTAGATATGTACGGATAGGTTACATCTGGGAATATAGATTTTTACAATCTAACTTTACTACACACTCAGAAAGAAAATAGAGGGAGAAAAATTCAGTGCCCCTGAAATCACACACGTCTGCATGCAGTTGCAGGCTGACCAGACGTACCGTTTTAAATGGGACAGTTGCGTTGTTTGGTTTGGTTTGGTTTTACTGTCCCGTTTAAAACGGTACGTCTGGTCAGCCTATGTTATTGACACAACACTACGGAGACTAAACGACGACAGAATTTCTAACCTCTTTTTAAATACTTTGTTCCTTTTAAACTATGTCTAAATTAGCATTATCAGACCCATACAACTGGCCGGCGACACGTTCTCAGACCTGGTGAGGAGTAAACCTTGTCCCCCCGGCTAGCTGTTCCTCTGCGTTCCTGTAGGAAATTTCTGTGTATATCTGAGTGCAGAGGCAGACTTTTCAAAGAAGTCTGATCAGGAACATCTGCGCCCTAACCAGGATCATCAGGACAGTGATGACAGCAATGACGAAGTCTCCGGTACAGACCCAGGACTGTGTGGAGAGACCCTCTCATCTATCCTGCCAGGCTGCGTCCCAAAGTGGGGGCCCCTGCAGAGCCCCCTGACCCTCAGCCTGCCTGTCCCAGATTCAGGCAACCCATGGCCTCCCTTAACCTTCAAAGTGGCAAAGAGAAATCATTCCAGTTACCTGACTCTTGGGACCACCTGTTCCAAATTAGTCTTTGCTCTCCAAATGTTTATAATCTAACCGGCAGACAACAACCCACCCATAGCGATCCAGCACCTTCCAATAAACTTGATCTGGACTGCCTACCATAATATTTTAGGGCCTTGCCACTGCCGGTAAATTTATTGACTCTTTTTTAGGAACTGAAATGCGTGGTGTTATCGTATGAAGGGAAGAAATCAAATGAGCCCTTGTAAACAAACCGTCATTTTCCTTAACAGAACTGTACAAGACCTGCTCAATATCCTGACTCACAAAGATTCAGGGTTGTGTATTCTAAATACGTAACATTCCTGTTTAAAACAACAACAACAAAGAACATCAGAGCACAGCCAGGAAATAATTGTGTCCCACGTATTTAAAACTCTCCAAATTTGGCATCCCTGTCCAAAGAGAACTGAGGACAGAAATGGTCTCCGAGCTAAGCGCTTGCAGCTCATGGGCGAGGCTCGGCCGCGGAGGTCCCAAGGCCTCCATTCGGCTTTCGTTTGCTCTGCCGTCTCCAAGGAGTCCTCTGCCTTCAGACTCAGTTTCTTCATTGACAATGTTGGAATTAATAATAATAACATTATTGTTATTCATACCTAACTCAAAGGGTTGTTGTGAGAACCCATCCTAAAAGCACATGTAAGCACTGACCTCAGGCCTGGCACACAAGTTACGTGCTCAATGATTGCAGCCATGCTTATTATTATTCTTAACGCAAGGTTATAATTTGCAAATGGAGAGAAATGGCAGAGGCATGCATATGACGAAAGTGAGCAAAAAGGGAAAATAAAAAACGCAGAAAAGATAAATGTAAAAGCCCTGGCTTCTTTGGTCCTCTTTCCCCCGAAGACTGATTTTAAATCCCATGCAGCAAGGGACAACTTCCTGTCCCTCTGATTCCTGTGCTGTGAGGCAAGTGAGTCTGAGCCAGTCACTCCAAGTATTTGCCACCTGACTCGGGGGCAGGCGGGGAGGGCTATGCTCCGATTAGAAGAGGTATCAGTCAAACACCATTAGGCCAGTTAAAATCTACAAAGAGCGAAAATGAAGCACCGTCTCAAGCAAATTCTCCACTAATTGTTTCCCTACCAGAATCTTTTGTTTTGTTTTGTGTTTGGGACTGTTTGAACTGCCACACATCTTTGGGGTAAGGGGTGGAAGTGGGCCATTCAGAAAGCTGTTATGATATTGGGGGGATGGGGATCAGGGAGGAAGACTGGGGAGTGAGCGAGGCATTGTGGGGAATGCGTGTGAGTATGTATGTGTGTTTTCTGTCAACAGGCTGTGTTTTCTCAACTCCAGGGTTAATTCTCTGTAAATAGATTCCGTTTGAGTGGAGCCCACCAGCTCCCTTTTCAGAGCAGCTAGCTAGGAAAAAAAGTTTCCTTCCACCAACAAAACTTAAGTCTTGGCTAGAGTCAGAAGGTTCAGCCTTTGGAGGTAACAATAACCAGTCACTTCACCTCCACACACCCCACGGATAAAGAGAACGACATAATGAGGTGAATTCCCCCTTTATACAAAATCTTGGGGAGGAGGTTCCCTTTCTTCCCCAAGGAATTCACGTCAGGCCAGACAGCCTTGCATTTTATCTGTGCCAGTGGAGTGGAGGGGCTTCTCATCCAGCCTTTCCTGCCCCCCACCACACACACATACACCATGCCACCCTCAAACACACACCACATGCACCTCTGACTTGTGGCCACTGCCTCATACGTACGCCTCTCCTTCCCCACACATTTTTATGTTAAGGAGGCCTGCCCAGCAAAGCCAAAACCCTTCCCCAGCTGCAAAGTCCACCCACCCTCTCACGGAAGATAATATGCTGTTCATGTGTGCGGGGACACTTAGAGACCGGCATATGTCTAAACAAGATCTCTCCACTCCCTTCATTTTGTCCTGACAGCCCGGGGCTCTGTCTCTGCTGGGAGAGACATCTGTCACAAGCTGTTGGGAACCCCACTTATGCACCATAACGGCCTGTGATTTTATTATACAAGGAGTTTATTGCCGGCCTAATTAGTTTCAAACTGGGCATTCCAGCTGAGGACACCTAAAAAACATCTGGTGGAAGGAGAAGGGGTCCTCGTTGTGGGCTGGTTTCAGTTGGATTTCTGCATAACTCTGGTCTCCTGCGCTGGACACAAGTTATCTTTGGAAAAGTAACTGAAAAAAAAAACCCAATAAGGAAACGGTTTCTTCTTTGTGGGAAAGGAGTCATCCTGTCGGGGGGAACCCAAAACGTCTTAAAGCGAACGTGATTGAACTGCGTACACTTTTGCACAAGCTCCCAGGATCTCAATAGCTCGCTCAAACCTAATTCGAAATGTACTTAGCTACACCACAGAGCATTTTTGCTGAGGGCTTCGTCCTCCTCTCAACAGCGGCTAGCATTTTATCAATTTATCCGTCTGGAACAAGGCTTGCCATCTCTTACATGCAATTTAAAGCAGAAGCAATACCACAGATTTGAAACAGCGGGTCTTGGGTGTTTTGGCCAAATGGTAATCCTATAACAAGTCAACAAATCATCTCTCTTTATGATGTGTTTAATACAACACAAAAGGCATGAACAGAAGACTCGGAAATATAAGAGATTAAAACATCTGTTTTCTAAAAATCCCGGAGTATTGGGATAACCTCTTTATTTTATTGTACTTCCTTTAGTTATTTAATATTAGGAAAGAAACGCGTGTGTTTATAGAGTTTTCCCATAGGCACACAGTCACAACCCTAGGTGAGCTATTTCAAGATGGAGGAAAAATGCTAATTCCTTTAAGATAAAAGAATAACACTGTAAGCTTAAGTTGCAAGAAGAGAATGGCATAAACACCCATTAAGTGTGGAACAAATGAACTCATTAAAAAAAATTCAGGTCCTTTCAAATCTAGCGGCCTTGGTTGAAATGGCAAAAATTCAGAGTTTCCTCTAAAGGCAAGGAGGTTTTGAATACAAATATTTTATGCTTAGTCAAAAGTAAGATTCAAACCATCGTCATTTGTTATGTAAATTTATTATTAACTTTCCTTAGTCTTAGGATGTCTAAATGCAAGGAAGTATAAAGTCTAAGGGCTTTCAAGTAATGGGAAGAGAAAAGTGGGAGGTGGGGTGTGTGTGGGGGGGGTGAACATTTCTTGGTAGAATTGCCAGAAGATTTTTTTCCACCAGGATTATTTTTAAAAGGAGGCTCCTCTCTCTCTCCCCAGTGGGCCACGGACTGGCAATGCTGCTACTAGTTCAGGACTCACACTCAGGTAGCAGAAATTTCACTCAAGCAAGAAAGGACGGGCTCACGAAATTCATACAGTCGGTCTGAATTATAACAATGGTCCGTTGCTCATAATTTCCCTGGGAAGGGGGCTCCCTAACTCAAACATAATTCAGGACTCAAATTCTCACTTGATGTTTGTAAATCACTCTCCCTCCTCCACTCAGCTCTGGGGAACAACTCCCCGGTCCGATGTTCACTCATTTCACTGCACCTCGTAATTAAAAGGTACCTCCACCAGGAGTGATTTATACCTCAACGTCATAAAAAAAAAGTAATTAAAGATTACGTAGCATTTCGGGGAAAGGGGGAAGAAAAGCAAATGGTATCCATAGAATGCGGCATCAATCTTGCCTTTTAAAAAATAATTCGCAACGCAGCAGCGTGCAGGCTGTCACTCTCAGCCCGGGCTTCGCATGGGGGGTAGCAGGGACCTCGCAGCGCCCAGACGCTTCCCTTTCAACAGCTGAGAAATGCGCATGGAGGATTCTGTGGTGCGAGTATTTCTGCCAGTCGAGTTTTCCTAGTATTCCTTGAGCTTATAAACTATTTATTTGGGGGCAGGAAAGATACTTAAAGAGAGAGGGCCAGCACGGCCGGTTAACCTCCAGACTGCATGCCTAAAAAACATTTCCTTTCTCCACTTTATCCCATTAGAACAAAACCCCCGCCTCCTTCTAAGCATCCTTTGCATGTAAAGTTTGCTTTAAGTTGCACCTCCAACTCGAGCTAGCGTACAAAGCCCGAGAGCTGGACCGGCGCGGGCCGAGCGCAGACCGACTTTTAAAAAGAAATGTGGCTACAAGAAGGCTCAGCGGGCCGTTCCAGCCCCATCTCGGGGATCCCGGCGTTTGCTCCTTGGTTACCCCATAAACAGCGTCTGAGGGCGTGAGGAGAAATCCCGGCTCCTGGCGCCTCTTCGGTCCGACTCGGGAAGCGCCCCTCGTCGCGAACCACCTCGGCCATAAAACGAGCCGAACGTAGTCAGCCCGGCCGCGTCTACACCGCCCGCGCGCCATGCACTTGTCCCGCGCGCGGGAGTGCAAACTTCGGGGTCGTTATCCCTCAAGCGCAAGGGGAAACTGAGGCGTGGAGCCTGGGAAGGGCCTTTCTCGAAAGAGGTCAGCCTGCAGTCCCCGCTGCTCTTGTGCCTGAGGCGTCCTGGGAGCCCCGGGAGCCCCGCTCCGGCCCGTGCGCCCCCGACGCCCCGACAGCTGCGGAGGCCCGGGTCGGGCGAGTGCCGGAGCGAGGCGCACGGCGAGGGGGTCCGGAGCCACGCCGGCCCGGCGAATCCCGGTGGGCGGCCACGGGGGCGCCGCGGGAGGTACTCACCGCGCGCAGTGGAGAGGGCGCCCCGGCGCGGTGCGGACGGGCGGGCTGGCTGGCGGACGGGCGCGGGTCGGACGCGGCGCGGCGACTGCGGCGGGCACGTTGCCGCCTCTGCCGCCGCCGCTGCCGCTGCCGCTGCCTCCGCCTCCTGGGCTGCCGCGGCGGCTGCCTGCGCGGGGAGGACCGGCCCCTTCCCCTCCCTGGGCCGGGCTCTCCTTCTGCCCCCTCCCGGGTCCCCGCGCCGCTGCGTGGGCGCGTGGAGGCGCCGAGGCGCGGCGCTGGGCTCCGCAGGCGCACACCCCCGTCGGCTGGACGCGGGGCGCGGGGCTCCGGCCCTGCAGCTGCCGCCGCGCTGCCCTCTGCGCCTGCAGCCCCGCCGAGAACGCTCGCTCCTGCCGGTCCTGGAGGAGGCGAGGGCCCTGCCTCCTCCCCACCCACCGACACCCCACACCTCCTCCCCCTGCAACCCAGGCTCGGCCCCTGAGAAAGGAATGACTGCTTAGGAGGAACCTCAGCGATTACACTGAATTCATTCTGAATTCATTCATTCATCCACCTATTCGTTCATTCAACATACAGCGCAGATGTACTGTGCCAGGCACAGGAGCTGGTAGAGTCAGTCAGAACAAGACACACTCCTTTTCTGCCCTCCCGGAGTTTACACGGGGAGACAGAGGGTAAACAAACAGGGCAAACTCAGAAAGTTACAGGTACTATGGCAGGGGCCAAAGATGCGCTGCGACAAGGGGACAAATAGGGTAGTCCGGGAAGACCTCTCTGAGGAGGTGACACCTGAACTTTGAGGAAATGCCCTTCCTGGTGATATCTGTGGGAGGAGAGTTCAGGGATCTCCTTTCACCCATTTTGCAAATAGGGAAACTGAGGTCCTGAGAACTTATTAGGTAGAAGCCCCTCCACACTCATCCTCAAAGTAAGGCACCCCACTTCATTCTCTCTTATCCACCTCTTTCAATCTTCCCCACCATAAACTGAACAGAAGCTGTGCCTTATTTTTCTCACCCCCTTTGTAATGTGTATGAAGCCGGGTGTGGGCGCTCAGCATGCTTCCCTCCAAAAACAATACCAACCACCGCCAGTTGTTAAGCTCACTAAAATACAGGGTTCCCAGGTAAATCTGAATTTCGGAGAAACAAGGAATAAGTTTTAGTGTGAGTATATCCGATGCAATCGGTGGTACACTAAGAAAGTATTCACTGTTTCTCCGAAATTCCATTTTAACCGGGTGTCTTATATTTTTCTTTGCTAAATCTGGCAGCTCTCAGCCCAGCCCCTCACTTGTCTCTTTCAGTCCCCCAAAGAGACTGAGGGTAGAAGGTTTTTACAAATGATCAAGTCTGTGCTCAGAGAAGGCAGAAAGTGGCTGAGCCAGGGCTGACACTCAGGTCCAGCTGTCTCCAAAGCCTTTGGTTTTAAGATACAATCTAGAGCCTTCAACTCCTGTTGTGGGGTTCCTGGGAAAATGATGAAACTTAAGCTCCTGGGCCCCTCGCTGGCTGGGCCCCTTTCTAAGACCCTTACAGGGGCCTGGAAATGTGTTCACATGGTTGCTTGCTCATGTAAAATTCACAAAAAGCATTTGCTTTTGACAGTTAGCAGCCATCAGCAGAGACCACGGTCTCCTTCCATTTAGATTTCCCGCTGTAGCCCTTGACCTTCAGTGGGGTGGTATGGAGTGGCCACTGGCATTTTGGGAATCCGGGCAAAGGTAAGTTGAGTTAGGACTTGGTGATGTTTGTGGTATTTCTCAGCTTGTTAAAAATCTGAACTTGTTGTGATTTCTTAAGTCAAAGGAACATTCACTTTTGTACCTAATTTTGGACTCATAATTTTGTGTTCTTTTTCTTAAATAAGGCCCCCAAATTGTGTATGCAACAGGCCCCATCATACCTGGTTGCACCTCTGGTCGTAGCTTATTCCATCCCCTTTCTGCTCCCCAAACTTCAGACAATCAAATGTCCTCAGTAAGCACAATTGTCCTCCGCCCCGTGAGTCAGGTAAGCCTCGGACCTGCTGCTCCTGGATGAAGATGACACTGCTGTTCTCTAGCTGCAGAATGCCCCTAGGTACTACTTGGCCTTGATTTTCTCATCTCTAAAATGGAGATATCAGTACCCATCTTGTATTATTGTTATTGTGACAATTCACTGAGATCATGCCTGTAAAACACTTTCTACCATGACTGTCGCTGGCACTAGCAATTGCTCAACAAATACCATCAGTGTACACACAGCTTCCCATCGCATCTTTGCAAAGAGGTCCAAGTCATTATCGATGGAGCATCTTGATGTTCTTCCGAGTTGTTTAATTTATCTTGGCCCACGAGCATTCTTATAATGTTCCAACAGTGCCAGTGAGCAGAATTTTTTTCCCTAAAGGAATAGAATGGAATAGATTGAAAGAGAAAATACCAAGGGAATTTCATGCAATAGGAAAGTGTGTGCATGTGTGCTTATGCGTGTGTGTACGCCATGTGTATGCAGAGGGTCAGAATGTGGAATATGTTTCTTCCTGCAGATCGTGGGGAAAATGTTGAAGAGCACTTACTAACTCAGGGTACTGCCTAGAGTACAAAGGGTTAATCAGTTTCCTTCGAGCCATGTTACTCTTTCGCTGAATCCAGTCCATTGTCTCATACATCATACATCGCAGCCACACCCCAGAGCCCCCTGAGAGATCGACAGGAGGCAGGTGCTTATTAATTTTATTTTTTCCTTCTCTTAGGGCAGTCTTCTCAACCCAGGTTGCACATTAGAAAAAGCTCCAGGGGAGCTTTTAAAAAGCCCCATGCTGAGGCCCCACCCCAGACCAATTAATCCTGGCTCTGGGGGAGAAATGGAGGTATCAGTATTTTTTAAAGCTCCCCCGGAGATCCCAGGGTGCAGCAAAGGGTGAGGGGCCCTGTCTTTGGGAGAATAAGGACTTGATCCCAGATTCACAGCAGAGGAGGTAGAAGCTGAAATAGGATTTAAGACTCCCTAATTTTTATTCAGGACTGTTTGAAATCAAGCCACCTTCCCAGGCAGGAATGCCCCCTTTCTGTCCCTTTGTTTCCCTTGATTTCTTCTGGCTAAGTCTCTGGGCTCGTTTTATAATGACCAACATAATATGCCCAGACAAAATCTGAAATTGCTAAACCATAAAGCAGAGTCTCTGGAGTGCAGACCACAGGCACGCCTACTCCCCAGCATCCTCCAGAGTCTACCGGAAGACCAGAAGAACCTTGAAAACTACAAACTTCACAGTGCATCCAACATGTACATACATATCCTACAAACACACACGCGTATGCTCCATGCCGAATCATGCCTTGTTGCTATGCACATTCCTTTCCCACCCAGCAAAGATCTCCTCTTCAGAAAAAGTATTCCATTTGTTAAATGCATTCACTTGAACATTGACTCTTTCCAAAAAGGATTTGAGGCAGCATGCGAACACATACATATGGCAGCAGAAAAAAGAATACAAGAGGGTGGTGATGGGGAAACATGGGGAGGAAAAGAAATGAAAGTCAAGGGGGAGGTTTGCACACAGAATGTGAGCTAAGAGGTCCTGAACACTTGTCAGTGGTGGACTGAGAATTAGATGCTGAGCTTCCTGGCAGCCAATGCAAAGAGGAAAATGTGATCAATCGCATCAGTGGCTTTCAAACTTCCTTTTATTCAAAAGTAACCATGTGTGTTCTCTTCAGCAGCACCTATATTAAAGTTGGAATGATGCAGATGAGATCAGCTTGGCCCCTGGGCAGGGATGACACGTAAATTCTTGAGGTGTTCCACATTTTTACAGATGAATTAGAAAGACAAACAGACAAACAAACAAACAAACAAAAATGCCTAGGAGCTCAGTATGAAAAAGGAGGTAAAGGATTCTAGCCTCACACAACCTCATGTGTTACACTTTTCTCCTGTAGGTAGTTGTAAAGGGTCTTTAAGGAACCCCAAAAGCTCTGCAAAGCCATGGATTTCAAAGAGGTCCCCTGTATCCATGATTCTCCATGACCATATGATAGAAACAAACAGAACTGCTTGAACAAATCAGAACTTTCCTTGGCATTGGTACAGGGAGTCTTCCCATGGGTCCTTACAGAAAAGGCAGCGTGTCATACCGTGTATATGTGGAAGTGGAGCTTCTTGCAAACACATGAAATATAAAATACCCTTTCACTCAAGAAAAGGGAAATGTTTTTATTATATATTAAATATATAAACATATGTAAATGTTATATGTAATTTATAGAGAGTACCAAAAAATGTATACACATTTTAAGAAAGGGAAAAAATGCATTAGAATTGTAATACTCAATATACACTGATAACAAAAGATGAATACAAGGCACGTTGGACTTCTGCAATGACAAGAGGCGCTCGGAGTGGTCACCATCAGCGTCCAGACACTTCTGATGATGGCGAACTACTGCTTGAGCAATGCTGACCAAAGTGTCCACTTGCATCACGGCACATGCCATTTCAGTGTCTTCCTGAAGCACCGCCAGTGTGGCCGGCTGGGTTTCTACGGTACCCCACATCCTTGAAGTTCCCCCATAGGTAGAAGCCAAGGGGTGTTAAGTCAGGAGAACATGGGGGAAACTCAAACAATGTTCTAGAATTTCAAATACCACTTCCAAATGGTCTTGAGCTTCTCGAATGACAACTGTGCTTCTGCCATTTTCTTTGACTGTCCTGCTTGTCGCATGGTGACACTAGCATTCATTTGATGAACACCATCTTTTGAGCGAACGTCATACTACACGTTGCTACCATAACTCAATTCAACTTTGAAAAGTAATACATAGATAACATCTCTTAAAATGTGTATACATTTTTTGGCACCCTGGTACAAATATATTTAAATAAATATTGCATATAAAAATCTCACACCCTTCCTAACCCAAGTACACAGATGCAAGCATACGCTGAACATCTCTCTAGTAGATAGTTTCCCAATAAGTTGTCTCTTCACTTTTAATACCCAAACTTCACAGAAGGCATGTTTCTCAGTTTTTGAACCAGTATTTATAAAGAAAAACTTCTATTTGTATCCCCAAAATTTGACATAACATTTCTATTGAAATAACACACAGGGAAAGTAACTTTTCAACTACTCTTGAGAGAATGTCTGAAGCACATTTTGAAAAGTGCGCCAAGAAGCGAAGAAAGGGGTGTGCAATCAGATGTGGCTGTGTCATCACGTACACATCAAATATTTGTTGAAAACTTGAGTAATTATTTGGTGATCAGGAAACCATGCTTTAAGCTTTTTATATCCTAACAAGCTAGTTTGATACTGGGTAAGCATTTTAAGTGTTTAGTTCTACTTTAGGAAACTATGTTGGGGCTTGGGTCTACGTGTCATGCATCATAATTTTTTTCCATCTAAAATTATAGGAAATCAACTCTTAGATATATTTTCAGGCAAAGCATCAGAATTTCAGGTCACCCATGTTCAGTAGGAGACACTTATTCCGGCATCGAGAGGGGCCTTCAAGACACCCACACATGCTGTCACCTCAGCCTGCACCACCCCTCCCTGACACAATCCCGTCATTTTCACCTTCACCCCATTCAAGTCTCTGCTCAAATGTACTCCACCCCAGAGAGGCCCTTCCTGACCATGTTGTCCCAAAAGAGCATCCTTATCACACTGTCCTCAGCCAGCAGAGGCCTTAACGCATGCCACACACTACACCTCGTATTGACCTGTTGAGCTGGTCACTGTTTGTCTCTTCCACTGGAATACCAGCCCTGCGTGAGCAGAGAGAGAACAGTACTAGTGCACAGGTAGGTACTGAATAAAGAGTCAATAAATGAAGACAAAACACAAATGAAATGGCATGGGTTTCGATGCTGGCCACATGGAATGACCACAATCATGCTGTCCCTTCAATTTCCTTTACTGCCCACCCTGAAATAAATGCACAGGAATAAAGGTGGGTGAGAAGCCCATTCTCCCGAGCAACCAGAAAGAGCTCAAGATAAAAGTCAAGGTTTTCTTCTTCTCTCTGTTTTTGAATGCTCCCTCTTTCTGCTTTTCTTCGACAAAGACCCTGAGGATTCCAAGATGGGGAATGGAGAGTAACCTGGATGGCTAAAGTTCACTCTTCCCTTCAGGGACTAGTTAGGAGGCCACAGAAGGTGCCAGATGAGAGGAGAATGAGATGAAGCCCTTGCTGACTGATTGTAAAATCCAACAGCGGAACAACAGCCGTTATGCAACTGCCCAGACCTTTTCGTCATGAACAGCTTTCCAACCTATTCCCATGTGAAGAGCAGGTTCTCACAGCCAAGCTGGGGGGCAGGCCGGCTTTCCAACATTAACTCGCCTAATTTCTACCCCTCATCTCTTAGCCATTTCCTGCAAAGACCTACCACTTTTTGCTTTCTTTTTTCCCCAGGGAAAGAAAGCAACTAGGATGACAAGATTTATGGCTTTTAAATACATTTGGCTTCTCTTTTCTTTTTGCTTTTAGCTGAATATATCATCTTTGATGGTGAACAGAGCCAACAGGTTTTCAGTATGTACCAGGGGAATGTTCTTGGAAACATTGACTGAGCGACATCAGAGATCTCCAGAATCCAACCAGTTACTGTTATAAATTCCAAAAGGATTTGTGGTCCTGAAGACACAGGGAATATTTGAAGAGACTGCAGGAGTCCCTCAAGTTCAAAGGTCTAGAGACTTCCGGTCAAGATGGCGGAGTACGTAAATGCTGTGCTTGCTTCCTCCCATGCCCACATCACAATTATGACTAAATTATAGAACAACGAACCACCTGAAGACTAGCTGAATAGAAGTCCTATAACTAAGGATATAAGGAAGTCATGTTGAGACTGGTAGGAGTGGCAGAGATGAAAAACAGACAGGTCCCACACCTGTGGTGTGGTGATGCAGAATCAAGTCGGGTGTCTCCACTGCGGAGGGCCCCCCTGAGGAGCGACAGGCCCCAGCCCCACACCCAGCTCCGTAGCCTGGGGCACCAGGGCCGGGAAGAGGAGTCCCCATAACATGTGGCTGTGAAAAACCAGCGGGGATTGCTTCCCAGTAAGACGGAAGGAAGAAAAGAAATGTACAATACATGCACAACATGGATGAATGTCAAAATCATCACGTTGAGTGAAAAGGCCAGACTCCCCCCACCCCAAAAGACTCATAATGCATGATTTCATTTATGTAAAAGTCTCAAAAACACAAACTAATTTATAGTGACAGCGAGGCTCTATGGGGGAAGAGGGGATTAGAGAGGGGCGCAAAGAAATGCTGGCGGCGATGGAAATGTCCAGTGTCTTGATTGTGGTGACAGTTTCAGGTGTGTGTATATAACACCTAAAAATCAATCAAATTTAACACTTTAAACATTTCCAGGTTATTGTACTTCAATTGTACCTCAAAGGAAACATCAAAATATCATGATATAGTCATATGAGTTTCTTTATTAATGCATAAATAAATCAGAACTAGCAACAGGCTTAATAACTTCCATAATTTGAAAGTAGTACTGAGTATAAAAGATGTTTTAAGATATTTGCAAACCATAATGTGATGTAATACCTGTGATTTCTATTGGTGACAAAGTCACAGATTCTGCTATTTCTACTGGTTTGTTGCTACTTTCATATTTGAAGGGAATGCTGAATTTCAGTTAAAGGTAAAAATAAAGATCCTTTTTTTTCCATCCACGTTGGAAGCAACCTCAGCTACCTGATGCTAATAATCTCCCTCTAAAGTAGGCATCTTTAAACCCCAGGAATATTTAATTATATAATTAAATATATAATTTAATATATAATTATATAAATATATATTTAAATATATATTTAAATATATAATTATAGTGTGCAAAACAGGAAAGCAATTTTAGCAGTAAGCATATTTTAACTGAAAGAAGATTCAGAAATAAATGTGGAAATATTTGACAGGGTCAAAATCATCATATTATCCTCTTGTTAAGAAGGAATCTGTTCATATTTAGTAATTTTTATAGTTTAAGAGACTTATGTGTAAGAGATGTAGGATGCTTAGGATAGCACGTTGGTCAGACTTGGTTCTAATTTAAAATATAAGTGAAGCATTGCTTAAACATGCAATTTTTAAATTGAAGTTTTACTAACTTTACATGCAATCACTGAAACACTGAAGAGAAGTTAAATTTTGCTGTATAAATATGATTTGTTAGATCATAAGAAGGGATTGAGTAAGTAGAAATGTTGGGCACTTGAAGTGCTTGCAAAGGAAATCCAGAATATCCCATTTAAAAGCATTCATTTGGCTAAGTTTATAAATGGGACCAACTATTAATCAATGACTTCCTTAAAAACAATGACTAATTTTTGTTCTTTTATTCTTAGAAATTGAACAATGGATTTGAAATGGGAACTTAAAAACTCAAGGGGAAAAACTAGGTTTGGTAAATTGTAATTTTAGTAATTCAAAATTATTGCCTAGGATTTGTGTACCGCTTGAACAAAACTCGCCCAGACTCACATATAACAGCATGGATGACTGAAAATGAACAAGCCACAGGAAATCCAGGATCCTTCTCTCATCTCGTGTTTATCTTGCCCTAAGTGTCCCTCCTGTCCCCTTATTTGGGCCTCTGCCATTGAGGAATTAGTCACAAACACAAGAAAATTCTTTTCAGTGACCTAAAGAGAAGAAAGGTCATTCATTACATTGGGCTTAGGAACAAATTTAAAACACTGAACCACTTAATTTTTCAAAACAGTGGAATCTAAACAAATGCTAAACTGGTGAACAAATGTGCATTCTTTGCCAAAACCCCAGTTGGTTTGGACAGCATTTTTCCCTGGTTCTTTCAGCAGAGTCGAATCCCTTGGCCTGCACTCTCCAACAGTGTAGAAAACTCCCGGGGGGAATAAAATCATCTTACAATAAGCATTTTTAACAATCTACAACATTAATGGCAATTAAATACCAATATACAAACTTTCTTCCTTGCAGAATAACTGGGAAGATAAAAAAAAACACACACCTTATGATCTCTCCAATTTGAGAGGATTTCTTCACTTAACAGCTAATTCTCTTTCAGCATTCAGTGACTACATTATTTAGGGTATCGGTTTGGCTGCTGTGACAGACAGACATCTCCCCAAAGTGGCTTTTATACGATACGTTTTTTTTCCTCACTTAAAAGTCTGGGTAGGCAGCTGATGGCTGGTTTGAAGGCTCCACAAGCACCTGGGACCTACGGTCCTTCTGTTTTATTGCTCTGCCATCATCAACAAGTGGCTTTCACTTTGTAGTCCAAGATGGCTGCCCTAACTCCAGTCATCACATCTGCATTCCAGCAGCAGGAAGAGGAAAAAGAGCTGTAGGGCTCACCTCTTCCTCCTAAAGGAACTGCCCACAAGTGCCCAACATTACTACTTAATCAATCCATTCTTATGGGTGTAATAAATCACACTTACACAGCAAATCACACTTACACTCCAGTCGGATACTTTTGACCAGAATTGAATGATTAGCCACATGGGAGTTTAGAAAATGTAGACTTTATCTAGGCAGACAGACAGTGCCAAGCTCAATATTACATTACTACAGTAAGAAGGGAAAACAGATACTGAATGACAGCTATCAGCCTCAGTCACATGCCACATGAAACTACAGATGGTTGAGTTTTGTGTGCTTTGTGATTTTTCTTGTGAAATATTCCCTGTAAGCTCAACTTGGTATGGCCGCTTCAGAGGGAAATTTGCAAATATCTATTAAAATGTAAAGTGTGACCCAGGAATTCTATTCTCCATCTTCTCTTTAGAGAAACACAAAGTAGTCTACAAATGAACACATGCAAGAAGATGTTCATTGCGCCTTGTTTATGGAAGTAAAAAGATGGAAACAAATGGCAATCAAAGAGAAATAGCTAAGTGACCTGGTGTATCCATATTTGAGACTACTTAAGGAGGAGATGAATCTATATGTATGGGAAATATAGTTTGTAGAATGTCATAAACAGTATGAGTGACAGTGTTAACATATTTAAAAAATAATATATGTGTATACACATGTACTTGTAAATATTCAGAGTACTGTCTGGAAGAAGTTGTATATTAAAAAGATCCAGAAGGATTTATATATTAAATATATATATATTTAATATATATATATAATATTTATATATAAATATAAATATTTATAAATAAATATTTATTTTTAAAGAAAATAATTATTTGTTCTAACAGATAGTATACAAGGCCGGACAATTAATTTCACAAACTCATCCTAGAAAAAGCGCTACATACCTCACTGCTGAATATCACTGTGGTCACCTTTGAAGTCCTCCCCTTGGGAAGCTGTGCACCGATGCCAGTGCCTAGTCCACCCTTCAAAGCAATTTTGGAACACTTTTTCTGGAATGGCCGTCAGAGCTGTCATCATACCCAAAATCGGACCATTAAATTCGTAAACTTGCCCCCATGCGCTTGAGTTGGCAGCACTGTACAAACAACTCAGTAAGGTGTCCTAACTCGGCAAGCTGTTTGTGTAGTGCTGTCAACGTAAGCGCCTGGTGGCAAGTTCATGAACTTCATATATATAAATTATATATATAGAATCACAGGAATGACTCCCTTCACCTTTGCCATATAACTTAACCTAACAAAGGCAGTGACATCCCCCTGGCTGGAAGCAAGTCACAAGGGACCCATGCTCTTACTAGGGAAGGGACTTCTACAGGGCATTAGTACCAGGGAGTGGAGAGCACGGGGACTGCCTGTCACACCATCTCTAAGTCGCAATCATTTAAAAAAATCCTTTATTTTTCCATTGATAAAATATTTAGACGATGGAGTAGCAGGGAGAAAAGAACTCATCAGGAAGGTAGAATTTCATCTTCAAAATGGAGTTTTGCAGCACAGATGACAAAGCTTTGCTGCTAGGATTTTTATTTATGATTCAGAGCCTACTACATCCACTAATTTTAAATCGTCCCTTCAAGCCATAGAGCACTGAAAAATACATATTTAAAGAGCATGTGAAATTGAATCACCTCTAGACAATTATCCTCAAACATTAATTCCTGCCTGATGATTAAAAAAAAATCAAGTCCATCATTTGGATTCTATTATTTTCCCCATAATTTTTTGTACAACCATATGAAAAATTGAGTACTGGGTGACTCTGGCATGCTTGGAGGGCAAAGTTAAGGCAGGAGGATCAAATAAAAGGAGTCCCTTTGAAATGTGCATTTAGGCTGAGATCATTTGCATTAAATGGTGTAAAGTCTGGAGGAGAGGAATTAACCTGATGACCTTTCAAAAATATGGCAATGTCAACCAAGGAGCAGACTCAGATGCTAAAGATGGATGGGCAAAAGAGGGAGGGAGGGGACTGGTCTCCACTTGGACAGCTGGGTGTTGGGACTGAGTGGAACTTCCACTGGGATTATCGAGGGCTCCCCATCAGGTGTTCTGTATGTATATAAATTATATGTATGTATCAGTCGTGGGGTATAAACTTGCACCTCATCTGTACAGGCGGGCATCTTCCCATCCCAAGACAACACTAGCCTCTTTCACTGGGGGAAACAAACCAACCTGTAAATGCTTTCCTCAGGCCTAAGGGAATGTTTGTGGGAGGTGGGGATGCTTTGGCTGTTCTCCTTCGCCTCCCAGCAAATGGATGATTTGCCACAACAGTTAAAACAAATGTCTCTGTTAGGGAACCCTTTCCCAGGCGAATAAACATCTTCAGCAGAAGTAAACATGCAAGCTGCTAGGACAGAGCAAAATAAAGTACCAGCTCATGTTGCCAATGAAGTTGAAATGTAATATCATGTGTGAAAGTGTTCGTCCCAGTGTTTCACAAAGGAGGGCTTTTGTAAAAAATTAGATGCCATTACTTATATTAAGAAACTTTCATAAAACACCTGGATTCCAGTGTCTCCTAGTGTCAACACTAGGCTCACATCGCTGCCCACACGGCATCAGTGGATGAAAATGGGTGGGAGTTATTTTTTTCCAGTTCACCCCAGTCTCCACCACTCCCTGTTGTCTCACACCTGTCACCTTCATTCATTTATTTTTACTCCCCAGCCCCTGTAGGAGTTTGAATTTGCAGCCCTTCATTGGATGCACATCTAAGCTTTTCAACTTGGAGAACATCAAGTCTCACTCTGTGGTTTAAAACTAAGGCAATCACACAGGTAGAGGCTGAACTGAACTAGATCCCCGTGTCCTGACTTCTTCTGCCTTCTAGATTTATTGAGCTGTAATGGACACATAACACTATGGATGTTTAAGGTGTGCAATGTATTGATTTGATACACTTACATGCTACAGATGATTCCCACTGTAGCATTAGCTCACATCACACCACAAAAGTGCCATTTTTCTTTTTGGGGTGAGAAGATTTAAGATTTATTCTCTTAGCAATTTTCAAATATACAACACAGTATTCTTACCTGTGGATTAAATGCCCAGAAATGATTCCTTTTCTAACTGGAAGTATGAAGTTCTCTTTCTGCTGTGACCCTTCTTCTGTGGCTCCACATTCATCACTAGGAGGTGAAATTCTCTAAATTTCTTTCCGGCTATGTGACTAAAATATAACATCGAATTTTCTTTCTTTTTTCTTTCTTTCTTTCTTTCTTTTTCTTTTTCTTTTTTTTTTTTTTTTTTTTTTTTTTTTTTTTTTTTTTTTTTTTTTTTTTTTTTTTTTTTTTTTTTTTTTTTTTTTTTTTTTTTTTTTTTTTTTTTTTTTTGAGAAACCTTAATTGCTCGGTATCTGTTTTAGCAGAAAGGTTTTTCAGTTACTTCTCATTGGAGTGCCTCATTTAGGGCAGTGTCACCAAGGTGGAGCAGGCCAGATCATCGGTTGGCTTCTAAAAGACAATATGAGCACTTCCATTTCTAATACATCATTTTAAATCTAAAACCAGAAGAAAGACATTCAGGTTTAGTAACACTTAATATTCCAGTTGGCAGTAGTGCCCCCTCTGACTGTGTGGTAATAGCCTTGGGTCCCTTAGCGTGTCTGAGAGATCCAGAGAGACGAGCTGGAGCTTTCTAGTGCCGATGGAGTCAGGAGAAACACACTTTCACACATTCATGTACCTCTGCAACGTGTTGAAGGTAAGCCGATTCACTTATGCTCCTTAGAGGTCAACACATGCTACATGGAAATTAGGCGTGTACCCTCTCTAGGTCTGGAACACCTTGGCATTTCCCCCCATATTTTTGCAATGTCTTTCATGTTGGCAGTGGAAGTCATTAGAGCAGCCCCTGAAATGGGTTTTTTGGGGAGGAGCTGAGGGACGAGTCTCTTTCCCAGCTCCCTGAAAAGAATCACCTCATTTTGGTAGGTCTGGACTTTCGGATCCATGCCAGTCCACTGTTGACTGAGTAGGATGGCACCCAGGTCTCTAACCGGGAGAGCGTAAATGCTGGTGCCCAGCAGCTGCCCAGGGAACCCTCACAATAAGATCACAAGTTAGAGTTTGCCCAACGCTTTCATGGGAAAAGAGGAGCCCCATCAAATGGCTTTGTGAAGTGGCTGTCCATGTAGAGGAGGCAGGTGAGTGGCACCAATTCGCCCAATCATCTGCACCCATCAATTTGCAGGACAGTCGCTTATGTAAATAGAGACCCACATGTCTAAATATCCAAGTGATAAATATGTGCTAGCCCCTTACCTTTACAAATACACCTTTCTGATGACCTGGAAAGGCAGCTTCAGGTTTAGAATTCTTGGACTTCTCCACGTTCTGGCTGGAACGTCCCCCAGCCGTTAGCCCTCCTCCCCTTTCTTTCTGCCTCCAGCTCTGTCTTACTACATGGGGTCCTTTGCACATGGGTTCGTGCCAGCCAGTCTGAACGTGCAAGCTCAGTCCCACCCCCTTGACCTCCCCTGGGGCTGCAGGGTGTGGATCTTGCTCATGTGGTCTGCTGTCTTGGGATGACATCCTGGGGAAGAAGCTCACACAACTCCAGAAGGAAATTCCAGGACCCCAAGGTGCATGGTCTGGGAGACGAGTGTGGACAAAGGGTGTGGACATCCCCTTGGCCTCACTGACTCCTCCCCATGAAGGCGACCAGATGGGGGCTTTGTGGCTACTCTGGTTTTCATTGAACCACCCCTTCCCCAATGCCAATGGACAAGTGGCTGAAGAGATCCCTTGGGTGATGATGGCAGTAACGCAAGCACGGGAAGGGGGCAGAGTTCACATTCCTCCCACTCCAGGCGCCCGGTCAGCCACACGCTTATTCCGGGCCTTTGGGGTAAAGGTGGCGCTTGAAAAATTAGAGAAATGGATTGCTTTTAAAAAGAAAGCTGGACTGTGGAGAGAGCATTTTTAAAGCAGATGTTTGGACTGTTCCTGTTAAGGGATTACTGTTGATAGACTTATGTCACTGAAAATTAGGTTAATTACCTCTAGAAATGCTCAAAACTGGACACGATTTGGAGACCTGGAAACAGAATTTTCGGCTATAATTTAAAATGATCCCAACTTAGCATTTTTGTGGATTTTAAACTCATGTGTTAAAAGTGTGAACATTAAACACTTTTCAATTCGTTTTCAAGAATGACAGCTTAACCTTAGGGAGGATAGAAATAAATTTCAATAAAAGCTTTTGCAAAATCAAAATATGGAATTGGAAGATGGAAAACATTTTTAAAAATTTATTTAGCAAGTGAAACCTTTCCACCAGTTGGAAGACATATCTTTATAAAGTTACCTTTTCACTTATGACAGCCATTAAAATCATATATTAATTATATGTACCATATGATTATAAACTGAGAATTTAAAAATAATGAAGAGTATTGAGTCACAGTGTTCAATGTTCAAATAGTAATAATAATTTAGGGAGAGTAAAGAGACTTTTAGGTGTGTTTGAATAATTTTTTTAAAACTTTTATCTTTATCATTCCCTCTTTTTATTTTTTCTTGCATATGCTTTGCTGCTCACAGAATATGATAATAGAGTCATATATGTATACACTTAACAAGTAAGTAAATAAATATTATGAGAGTTGTTGCAAAATATTTGGCCTGATCAGAAGTTTGGAGACCACTGGTTTAGGGTAGAATGTGATCCAGGATAAGACCAGATGTGGTCCCTTTGTCATCGACACTTTGGCAGGTCAATCCAAGAGTGGATGTTGTCTCCTTTTTCCTCTTAGACTTTTTCAAATAAATTATGCCATCTGCTTCCGGGGGAGGAGGGGTGGGCTGCCACTCTGCTGCATTCGGCACTCAGGAGCTTCTGGTTTCTATTTCATAATCGGAGTGATGCAGGCAGCCAGGAGGCACAGTTTGCTTTTGTTTAAACGCCTGGTTTTTACGACTGTTCGGAGGAATCCTGTTTACTCAATCCCACACGGAGAAGTCACTGCTGATGGCTGGAGACAGCGAAAGCCATCAGGCAGTGGTGGGCACGGTGGCACCGTGTCAGCGTTTGGTAACAGATGGAAAGGAGCCAGCCGTGAACATCACTATTGTTTATAGAACCCGAACCCAGGGGTGCACTGCGGACCTGGTGTGTTCCATTGACGTTCTATCTCTAGAAAGGAAGAACTGTGATTCTCCCCAGTTTAAAATTTTGCATTTTGAGATAATGTCAGACTTTCAGAAAAATTGTAGCAATAGTATGGATTCCCATATACCCTTCATCCAGCTTCCCCTCATGGCAACAACTTACATAACCAGAGTACGAGTACAAGAATCAAGTTCTGATCTCGAAACGTTAACATCGGTACAATACTATTAACTAAACTACGGACCTTATTGAAATGTCACCAGTTTTCCCACTCATGTCCTTTTACTGTCCCCAAATCCAATTTGGAAATCCACGTTGCATTTAGATGTTTTGTCTCTTAATCTCCTCCTACCTGTGACAATTTTTCCATCCTCCTTGTTTTTCATGGCCTTGACACTTGTGCTAAGTGGTGGTTGGTTATTTGTGAAGAATGTCTTCCCATTTGGGTTAATCTGACATTTTCTCATGATTAGATGCAGGTTGTGCATTTGGGGCCTGAACACTGCATCCTCGGGCCATCTCATCAGGAGCTGGGTGATGTCAATGTACTTATTATTGGTGATGTTAACCTTGATTACTTGGTTCAGGTGATGTCTGCTGGGTTTTCCCACTGTCCTCGTACAGTTACTGGGCTTCCCTTTGCAATTCATAAATATCCTGGGGGGTGAGGCTTTGTGACTATCTTGTTTCTCTACAAACTTTCACCCACTGATTTTAGCATTCGGGGGTGGATCTCACCCACAACAATTATTACTGTGGTGTTCGCCTAATGGGATTCACACTCATTTCATACATGAGACATATGAGGTCCACAGAGCTGGAGCATTTTGCCCAAGGTCACAGAAACCATGACCCTCCTTTGCTCAGCATCCTGCCACGGCCCCCATCTCAGTCAAGGGAAAAGCCGAAGTCCTGACCTGAGCCCCGAAGACTCCCCCCACCCCCACCCCAAACTGGGCACCTATGACATCTCTGACTTTATTCATAACCCCTCTTGGCCTCACCCACACTCTCTGGACCACAGTGGCTTCCTTGCTCTTCCTAGAAAATGCTCCTACGTCTAGAACACCCTCCTTCCCCTAATATCTGTGTTGCTCATTTCTTTACATCCTTGGGTCTCTGCTCAAATGTCACCTTGGTGGCGAGGCCATCCCTGACGGCCCTATTTATCCCACCCATCATTCTGGCACTCTTTATCTTCTTCTACTCTCCCCACCCGATATGCTATTTGTACTAAAACCTACACTGATGCTTTGTGTGTGTTTCAGACAGATGTTATTGATTTGTCTGTCAACCCCCCTCACTGTAATCTCCTAGGACAGGAGTCTGTATGTTTTTTACTGCCCTGTCCTTAATGTCTATACTAGTGTTGAGCACATAAGTAGGCACTCAACACACTGTTGTTGCACGAATGAATGAGCTTGGGAACATGCATGAAGGACTTGCCTCTGTTTATAGGGAAACACTCAAGGTGACCCCTCTCTACAGAGACGTTAGAGGCTGTCCTCACTGCAAGTCTGGAGGTGAGACAGAATGGCCTCATTCTTCTGTGATATTCTCAGCTCCCTGGGTTGTCTACATGTTGGCCTATCCTTGGGTTCCTCCCCCAAGAATCTGCAGAATCATCTCTGTCCCTCTTCAGCTGGATTTTGCCTACTGAAGGTTTTACTCTCAAGTAAGTCCTCACCAGGTGGTGGGCCCTGGACACCGCAGGCTCCCGTCACCATCACAGCTACTGCTGCCAAGACAAAGAGATGACTTGTCTTTCCCAAGATTTCCAATAAAATTCTGGAACTGGGGCTCACTGGCTCAGGATGCATTGACCGCCCATCCCTGAACCAATGACTGTGGACAGAGAGACCAAATTCTCTGATTGGCTAGGCCTAGGTCATGTGCTTACCTAAGGGCAGGGAACCTTCCCCCCACCCCCAAACTACATGGACTGAAACTTGGTGAAGGGAGTTCCAGAAGGAAAACTGGGGTTTCTAGAGGAGAGGAGAACATACACTGGCTGGTAGAAATTATTACCTTCTGCCTGTCAAGTTTTACATACCCTCCCTGGTCACACCCACTGGGATTTTGCTTCTTTTGGTCTGGGGAGGGGTCCAGGCATTGTATTTTTAGGAAGCATGCCAGGGAGATTTTTGATCTAGAGCCAAGATTGGGAATGACTGGTTTATGGAATTTGCTCTAACCTCCCGGAGGAAGAAGGGGGACCATTTCACATATGTGATTCTAAAATTTCTCATTTGAAAGGCACTGACAGGAGTTCACATCCATTGTGTTGAAGACCATGGTAGGAGACATCTGTTACTTTGTGGTTCAACGATCTTTCCATCTGCCCACACAGGGGCCACCAATTTCATGGGACTCGCCTCAGGACTGGCCGCGTGACTCAGGAGGGCCAATCAGGGCATTCCTTCTCCCGGGCTGTCGCGCTCCCTTCAAAGATGGACACACGAATCAAGCCAGGCCGTGGCAGTCCTTTCTGGGGCTTCGTTTGGAGCAGTCGGGGAATTGTTGCTCCATTTACTTTGGGGACACAGATATGAGCCCACAACCATTGACAGCAGGGTTTACCAAACTGGGAAGAGGCCTGCCTGTAAATGAAGCCAAGCTGAAGGGAAGAAGAGGTGAGGAGGGTTGGATAGGAAAGGCGCTAATGATGTGACCTTCGTGCCCTGCATTCACCTGACTGATGCCGACGTGACCACTGGGCTTCTCAGTCACAGGGCTAACAAATCTCCTTTTCTGTTTAAGCCAGTCAGGGCTGTGTTTCTGTAACCAGAGACCAGAGGAGTCCTAATGAACTCGGTATGAACCACGAGCACCTTGATTGGAGACCTGTTGATGAAGTAAATAAACACTGGCATGAGAAAGGCCTTTTGAATGATAAAAAACCAAAACGAAACAATCCCATATATTCATACGAATATTACGTGGAAGCCAACATGTATATTAAGTACCTTTTATGTACAAGGCATGGTGTGAGGCAAAACACAACAGTGAGGAACATACTGAACACGAATAAGACATGGCCCTACCCTTGACAGCTGTAAACGTCCCCCCCCCCCCAGTCATTCTCAAGCTTTTTTTGTGCATAAAAATTACATAAGGAGCTTATTAAAGCACCAAGTCCTAGGACTGGGTCCCAGGGACCGATCGGTGGGTCTATATTCTTTGACAAGCCCTCCCCACTTCTCACCTGTGGGTCACTCAAACCACACCTTGAAACTGATCTGGTGGGAGAGACAGGGAGAAGCAAAGGAGAGCAAGGATGAGGCAGAACCAACATTTGATGACATCATGGCTGAGAGTGTCTCAAACCTGATGAAGTCCCGAATTCACAGGTTCAGGATGCTCAATGAACACGCGGAAGAAGGATGATAAAGGCCACGTGGAAGTCAACCCAAAGAGAGAATCATGGAAGCAGCAAAAGCCAAACACCCTGCTACACACAGGGGACCTCCCCAGGGGAAACCACAATGCATAGCAGAGAGGGGGACACCACTTTAAATGTGACAAAATCAAGGAGAATAAATGCTGTTCACCTAGAGTTCTATGTCCAGTGAAAATATTCTTTAAGGATGAAGGATATGATCAAATAAAAGGAAAGTGGGTGAATTTGTTTTGTCAGCAGATCTGCTCTGTAGGAAATGATGGAAGTTCTGCAGGCCAAAGGGAGACGATACCCAATGAAAACTTGGTGCCTCAGAAAAGAATGAGGACCATGCAGATGCTCAGTAGCTGGATGAATAGCAAAGACTGTTTTTGCTTTTTCCCTTGTAAACTCTGTGTAATACGTGTGACTGTTTCAGCAAAAATTATAACACTGTCTTCTTGGGTTTACAATGCACATTGACTTGATACATAAAATAGCATAAAAGATGGGGGACTGTGGACCTAAACAGTTGCAATATTTCTACATGAGTACAAGACTAATTGTAAGTGGACTATGAAAACTTAAGGGCATATGCTGCAATTCCTAGAGCCACCGTGAAAAAAATAACTTGACAAAGTATAGCTAAAAGTCAATACAAAAAGTTAAAATAGAATTGTGTAACCAGTTGCTATGGGAAACCATGGTCGACTTTCTGTCACTACAGATTGGCTTTGTCTGGAGTTTCAGATCAATGGACTCATCCACCATCCACTCTCTGTGTCTGGCTTCTCGGGGTCGACATGTTTTTGAGATTCATCCAAAAGAAGTGACTTCTTTTTTATTGCTAAGTAGTATTCCATTGGATGGGTTACGTCCCATTTTGTTTGTCCATTCACCACTGATGGACACCTGGGTGGTTTCATTTTTTGGCTCCCACGAATAATGCGACAAACGTTTTATGTGCAAGTCCTCGTGTGGACACGTGCCTTCGTTGCCTTTGGGCAGGTAAGAACTTGCCACCTCATAGCAGAGGTGTGTGCTGCACCCTTTCACGGCATTAATCGACTTCGAGTTGTTTTTTCAAAATGTGTCAAAGAGCCACAAAAAATAAAAAGTTGATATTTTGACTATTTTATGCATTTAATAACATTTTGAGCTGCTTTGTATATAAATGACATTATGTTTCTTTCAAATTTTTGTTATAGGGTAATAAATTTACCATTACATTGAATTATACCAAAAAAATGCTCAAACATGCTAAGTGGCATCAATTAGATTTAAGTATAGATAAATTAGAATCTAATGGCATTGATGACATAAAAAATGTATTACAAAATGTTACACAATATGCCATACGAAACATCTTTGTTATTGATAGTGCAAGCTACAGGAAAACATATTTAAAAATCCTGTCAATGGAGAAAAGTCCTCGAAAAGTTTCATGCTGAATAACAATTTTACAGTAATTACAGTATTTATATTTTTAAGTAAATACGGTTAAGGTGGTACATTGCATTAAAATAAATGATCACATTAAAGTATAAAAACTTCCTATTGTTACTCATTCTTGAAAAACACCAAAACACAGAAAGATGTCTATCTGCCTTCCTAAACCTCCTTTCTGGAACCCTGATCAGATTTTTTATATTTTACTTTTGAGTGATGATTCTCAAAACAAGGAACAACGCACATAGCTGCAGAGGGAAAAGGTTTCCTGAGCTTGAGGGGTAAACTCAAATGCCACAGTCAGCAGATGGAGATACTCATTTGGCTCTAGCCGAACGTCACAGCAAAAGAGTGACTTAAGGCCAGAGCTTTGGTATTTCTCTCTCAGTAATTGCATTGCCTTATACAGAACTTACCTACATTCTGGTGGGTAGATGGACGAATTTTCCCAAGAGAAAAAAGAGAGGGAAGAAAATTTGGAGGCAAGGCAGGAGGAAGAAATGAAGGAAGAAATGCAGGTCTCCTGGATTCACCATCCTGGATTTCCCACTCTGAAATAGAATCTCCACAGGAAAAGGCAAGATAAGCATGCGACACTTTTATTTACCAATCAGCAAAATAACGCAGGGAAGAGGAAGAGGAATCCCTATGCTGGTCTAGTATGAAGAAACATCCTGAGACAATTATTCAAAGGTGAAATGACCTCTCTAGGAAGGTTTAAACAGAGGTGGGATGACCATTTGATGGCGGTGGGGGGGGCACTGTAGGAGAGATCTAAGCCTCAAGGTGGGCTGCAGAATGTTTAAGATCCCTTATACCCCTCCCAAGTATCTGAATTGTCACATTTACAGACATGTGGTCAAGGGTGAGCCATTGAGTGTTGAAAAGAGCCGTGGGACACTTTGATTATAATCTTGATTTTTAGCCCTGGAACTCTACTCTTGACAATCTTGTGTAGGAGAGACTACTTTATGTCCCATTTTACAGATTCGAAAATCAAGGCTCCGAGGTTGGAATGACGCATGCCGTGTGTCCCAACTTGTGAGTGATCTGTCAGTCCGGCTCCAGGGCCCCTGCTCTGAACCAGGGTGCTTTATGCTCTTGTTCAAAGGCCGGGGCGGTTATTACCTTTTCTCGAATGTTGTGAGCATGTCCTATTGCCGGAAAGTCTCTATAATAATCACAGTGACACCTTTATCCTGTAATGTAGATGAAAGCCCCTTTGGGACCCCAGAAGCCTGTTTTCTGAAGATGGCACTCCTGATGAAAGAAAACCATTCCTCCCCCAAGGAAGTCGTGTGAAAACGCTACAGCCCCAAACACGTGACACATCGATTGCATGCCAGAGTCCCAACTCCTTGACGTGACACAGTGAGCCCTGAATCTGATTCACTTCTGCCTCTACTTCATATTATCCCTAGCGGGAAAGCCAGAGCCAAAGGCCTTTGTCCTTTGCACGCAGTTCCTACGCAGACAGAGCCTTGCAGACTGACTTATGAGTGACGCTGGGCACGCCCCTTACGTTTCTTTCCAAGGTGAAATTTGTCCCCCTGTGGAGGATGGCTGTGGCCCAAGGGCTCGGGCCGCTGGCCGGTTACCTCTGCCATTTTCTAGAAGCGCTTGGGCAGGGGGTGACTATACTACGAGAAGCACATTCTGAAAAACGGCAGCGCTGAGGAATGGAAGCACTTGAGCGAATCGTGGGAAAGAACGCGATGCCGAGAGGACCATCTTTTTCTGGAAGAGCATCTCCAGGTTGTTACAGCTGGGGGAGCGTATGTCACCGGAAGGGGGTTCCCTGGAAAACACGATTGCCAAATTACATGGGTTGCTTTCAGCGGGACTGTTTTCAGGAGCTCATCTTCAACAGCAACACTTCTCCCCTCTTTCCTCACTTACCACAAAGCTCTTAGCTCATCCAATGTGAAAGCAATCCAGAATCTTCCATCTCCTTCTTGGAACCCTGCAATGGCTTCACACCGCCCTTGGGATCGGGGCTAAACCGTGATGTGGCTAAGACGCCCTGTGGCCCTGGCTCCTCCTGGCCTCCTGGAGTCATTTCTCACACTCCAAGCTCGGCGGTGGCACCTCCCGTCCTGAGCTTCCACCGGCTCCTCCAAAGCATCCGGGTTCTCTGTGGTCTTCAGGGCCTGTCCCCCTAGACTCCGAGCCAGAAGCCTGAGTCCTCTGGCGGCATTACTGTTGTGCCCAGCTCCGTGCCTGCTGTATGGTAGGCTGTGAGGAATTTTGTCCATCAGATAAATTACTTTCTCAGTTAAAATCACTAAACTTGCACCTAGGAGGCTACAGCTGTCAATTTTGAGAGATTGAGTCGATGTCTGGATCGCTGTGTTGAGAATTTTGAGATTGAATCCAGATGCATTATGGAAAAAGTGCTGTAGTCACTTAGTGACGCCTGTCACAACTCTGGGAACGAAGAGCTGTTACCCGTGTGCCACACGTCCTCGTCTTTGCTTGATGTTATCACAGAATTATTATTGCTTGCTCTTTATTTGCTCTTTATTTGCCTCTTTCATTAGGCTGTAACTTCTTTGAATGCATGGATCAGACCTTTGGCTTTTCGAGCATCACTAACTCCTCTGGCTCAGACGTACAATTGCTCAATAAAAATTTGTTGGCAGACAGACTCGCCGTCCTTCAAAGTGATGCATCGGAGAGTCACACTGTAGCCATCCGACGGGCCTCGCCATTTGTCAGTGGATGAATGCAGGAAAGGCAGTCACTTCCTCCACTTTATAGATCAGGAAAGATGGGGGAAAGGCAGATAACGTTTTCCTCCTCTTTCCACTCGATGCTTGTGACGGTTAATTGTGTGAATCCACCTGACTGGCCAGTGGGCGCCCACACTAAACGTTATTCCGGGTGTGTCCGGGAGGTTGTCTCCGGATGAGGTTAGTATTTGAATGTGTGGGCTCAGTAAGGGGCATTCCCTCCCCAGTGTGGGCAGCCAGCATCTGCCTGCCTGCTTGAGTTGGGATGTCACCTTTCATCTCTGGCCCTTGGATGGACTTTAACCATAGGCTCCCTGGCTCTCAGGACTTCAGACTCAGATTTGGAATTACACCACCGGCTTTCCTGGGTCTTCACCTTGCAGACAGCAGATCGTGGGACTTCTCAACCTCCATAATTTCGTGATCCAATTGGTCACAGTAAGTCTTTCTCTCTATATATGTGTATGTCTCTGTCTCTACCTCTATTTCTAATCTCTATCCTACTGGTTCTGTTTCTCTCGAGAACCCCGACTAGTACAAGAAAAGTGCTATTTCATCTATGAGAACAAGCTATTGTACTAATCAAAAGTTTGCGATAAATCTAAGAAAGAAAGAAACAACTGGCTTTAAGAAGTCCCAGGAATGAAATCAGCAAGCGAGCTGGGCAGTGCAGGCTGGTCTCAGCCCCACTTGCCATACTGCACTGCAGGGGCTGGAAAGCTGCAAACCACATCCCCAGACCCCCTTGCTAGCTGGCTTCCTCCAGATTCCGCCAGTGACAGGCCCTGATGGGTCAGTGGAAGGCGGGAGAGGGGAGAGGCCATTTTCCCAGCTGCGGGTGATGCCTCTGACAGGTGGCAGTGGCAGCACCAAGAGCAGCAGTGGTGGCAGGGGTGACATGTGGCTTCTGATCCTGCTCAGGCAGCTCATTCCCATGAGCAGCAGACTCAGAGGCACTGCGTCTATGGACTCCGGGAAGCTCACGTTCCCCGTCTCGTTCCCTCAGCCCTCTAACACCTTACTGATCGATTCCTCGCACTAAATTCCCTCCGTGGAATATGAGATTGGATACTTCTGAGAAAATCAGCTGGTGTAACATGCACTGTTACAGTTATCTACCGAAGCCACGATCCCATCTGCTGAGAGCAGCCTCCAATGACCTGGGTACAGGGCGCCCCGGGCCCAGGTGTTTACCATGTGAATCTCTCCTTGGCCATTGTTGACTCACCTGATTCATGCTGTGCCAATCAGATTTGCCCTTCCAGGAATTAGAACATGTGACACACAAGCCCTATTGTTCAATTTTAAAACAAGTGAATGCGTGTCACCTGGGATGACTTGGTCCCCAGGGTCAAAGTATGGAGAGAGTTTGGGTTATGACAACTACTGCCATCTAGTGGGTGGAGGTCAGGGATGCTGCTAAACATCCTGTCCTGCACACCAAGTCCTCCGCAATAAAGATCCTGTCCAAGACGTCAAAAGTGACAGCAGAGAGGCTGGAGGGCTGGAGGTGGCCATGCTTGCCCACCTGCCTGCTGGGGAAGGAAAATGTAGCCGCGAGAGAAAGAGGGAATACCACAGATGCATGTGGTGGGCAGGGGAGGTAGGTGGTGGGTCACAAGTGTAGACATACAGAGAAATTTTATTTTATTTTTTAATTAACTGGTTGCTTATAAGCCCCCTTCCATGGAAAAAATGTTTTACTCTTACCTTTCTTTGGTTAAAACTTTGCCCAGAGAGAGTGAGTAAACCAACAAGAATAAATCTTAGCAATAAAGTGTTGTATTTGAAAAGTAAGTCTCTTTAAATTACAGGCAACATGATATTTTTATAAGCTTCCATGCAAGCAAAACTTTCACAAATGTTGCTTAGGGGGACATACATATTTGATAAAACTATGAAAAAAAAAGGTGAAAGATAAACACAACATTGAGAATGTGGCCCCCTTGGGGCAGGACGCTGGGGACACCAGGGTGAAGGGAGCAGGGACTGCAGAGTCAATGGTATTGGTAATATTTTGAGGGTTAAGTTGGGTGCTGGGTTCACAGGTTTTTGATTGATTATTATTCTTTATAACATATCATTTACATATAATTTTTGTATGAATCAAATATTAATTAAAAGGGACCACAATGGCCAATGAACCAAATCTGCCTGGGGCTTGTTTTTGATCGGCCTGCAAGCTATGGACTTTACATTTCAAAATGACAGAAGAATAGCAAAGGAAGAACATTGCATAAGGCGTGGAAAGTACATGAAGTTAAGATGCCGGCGTCCATACGTCTTAAACGGGAATTCAGCCACATGCGACTCGTTTACAAGTGTCTATGGCTGCTTTACTCCCCCGAAGCAGAACTGACTATTTGCTACGGAGACCGTAGACTTGTAGCTTGGAAAACTGTAAGTATCTACTGTCTGGTCCTTTATAGAAAGTTTTGTTGACTCATTAACTATCACATTAAAGAAGAAAAACTATCTTACAAAAAGAGTCTAATTCAGTAATTCAAATACTTCTAAGTAAGGCTCCGCCTTTGGGTCCATCGGGTTCCTATTTCCGTGTCTGCTCTGCCGAGATGACCTCCAGGTGTTTGGGGCCAGGAGCGCACAGGTGGCCTGACTGGTCTGCGGGGAGGGTATCCTTGTACCTCGAGCTTGTCCTGTTCTTGTGTCTCCTCAGGTTGCTGGGGACCCTGGGGTCTCTGCCATGCAAGCTGATGGGACATCTGTTCCTTTTCAGCTCAGCCAGGACCCAACCACTCACGGGCCCTCGCCTTAGCTTTGGGAGTCTTTGAGCCAACCCCCATTCCTGCCGGGCTGTTACACCCTCCTCTAGCCCCCTGGCCTGGACAATGCAGCCTCCACTCCGGGCTCTGCAGCCAGTCACGCTGCTCTCACCAGCCCGTGACAGACGAGCCTGATTCCGACGACACTGCCTTCTGAGTCGTACCTACGAAGCCATAGGGACTGCCAGGCCTCATCCTCACGACATAGGAGCCAGGAATGGCAGGGGAAAGGAAAACACGTCAAGGCCACCCTCGGCCTCACCAACTTGCTACTCCAAGTTCACTTCCATGTGCCGGTCCCCAAACGCGGAGCCCGAGAGAGGATCCATTTTCAGAGTCTTACCCGGAGATTGAGGCGGGAGGTGCTCTACCCTTTGGCTTCCCCACACCTGTGTGCTGCAAGGCTGCCCCCCACTTCCCCGCCCCGCCCCAGCCCCCATCTCCTGGCCAAAACCCAAGGTGAAAAGTTAAGACACAGACATCAGCTTTCCTCTCCTTGTCTCAGTGCCCCTTGTCCCTGCCCTGTGATAAGTCTTGAGCCTTGGAAGGGGGCTGCACACAGGACAAGGTTCAAAGGGCAATGATTAGGGGGTCCCTGGTGGTGTCGTGGCTAGGCTTCGGCGCTCTCAACGCCACAGCCTGGGTTCGATTCCCAGCCAGGGAACCACCAAAAAAGAAAAAAAGAAAAAAGAAAAAAGAAAGGGCAAAGATGCACCTATTCCTGCAGGGGATGGCCGAGAGGAGGGACTGTGTGGTCTCAGAATGAGAGGTGTCGTTATCTGGGCCTCAATAGCTCTCCGTTCTCGTCTGGCACCTGCTGAGGCCGGCCTGAATGTTTGGACCTTGGAAACCATGGGACACCCCTGATTCCCTGCAACAAACTCCTTTGTTTGGTTCAGAAGGACCCTATAGAGGTTTTACGTAAGTTCCTCTGCCTTTCACTGAAGGGCCTACCTACCCCAACCCACCTCTCAAAGAATTCTGGAATCTTTTAGGAGCCGTGTCCGTGATGGGGGGAGAGGAGGGAAGTTCTTCCCAAGCACAATTATATTTCACTGTTCTGTCTTTAAACACCCTCTCCGCCAAACACACGCATTTACTCAGACGTTTAGTGCAAAAATGAAAATCAGCTTCTCCTCATCATCCTCAACTCTTCAAGGGTGTTGAATGATTTTTAAACTAGACAGTCTGGGGGAAACAATGCAGGAGATTAAAGTGTATTTACTCAACGGGCTAACATGCAGACGGATGAAAGACAAACAAGAAGCCTGGCTCAGGGTAGCAAGTCATCGCAGCAGCCACCGTTTCTGCAGACGCGGCTGGGCGCCAGGGACAGGCTGGGTTTGGCGTGCACTGTCCCCCGTGTAATCCCGTCAACACCGCCATCTAGCTGTTACGATTCCCATCGTACAGATGAGGAAACTGGGGCAGAGACGTTATGTGATGTTTTGCAATTCGATCTTATAACTTGTGCTGGAACGGCCTAGATTAAAACTCGGGCTTCCTGGGTATCAAACCCTCAGCTCCTCACCGCATGGCTATATCGCACACTTAAAAGCATATACCTGTGGGCCACTGGTGTTTTATAAAAAGGTTTCATTGGGACACAGCCACACCCATTCACTTACTGTCGTCTGTGACTGCTTTTGTCACACAGCCACAGCCTTGAGCAGCTGCACGAGAGACCGTGTGGCCTTCAAAACCTAAAATATTTACAACTGGGCCCTTTACAGAGAAAGTTAGCTGATCCCTGGTGTATACCATATTTTATCAAGTATGGAAAAACAAACCACAGAACTATAACTACATTGCTGTCCCCACCAATGCACACACGGGTAACCGTTAAACTAGACCAGGAAGAAACGTACAGGTATGTTTTAAGCAAATAGATTAAAGAACTGAGGATTTTCTTTTCCCCCTTTGAGGGATGGAGAGGCTTAAAATTGTCCTAATACATAAAGCTTCAAATGAAGAAGTTGATTGAATTTTTTAAAAACTGAAACAAACATGAGAACATCTCTGCTTGATGTGGGTGGTGTTTGTGAAATACAAGTGTTTTCCCCTCGGGTTACAACTCAGCCCTCCTAAGAGACGTACTGGCTCTGGCTAACTTGTCAGGGGAAGGAAGAATTGTGGGTGTCTCAAAAGGCAAATCATTGCAAATTGTGGGAAACACTCGGATCAAACGTCTTTTGTCTTCTGGGGAAATGCAGAAACGTTTAGTGCCTCGGAATTGAACAAACCCAAGAGTAGGGCTGGGGGTGGGGTGGGTAGTCAGGAGGAGAAATGGGCAAAAGAGCCCCAGAAGGCTTGTTCAGATACTTGCTCTTAGCCTGTGCGGCGGTAGCCCGGGAGGACTGTGTGTGCAAAGAGAGAGGCAACGTCACGTGCTTCGGACCGGGGAGTGACGTCGCTCTCGCGGCATTAGGAAACTGGGGGAGATAGATGAAAGGCCTCGCTTGCTGGGTGGGTCGAGAGGAGAAAGTGGGGTGACGTATGTAAAATACCCAGGACAGGGTCCGGTGCAGATTGCATTATTTTTGAACTAGGTCAATCATAGATTACGGGTGCCAAACTCAGGCTACAAACTCAGGTGAGCAACACATACCACCTACGTTAGTGTTCTGTAGCCGGTCTCTCCCAAAGCGTCGTGTATGGAACTAAAATGCTTCTCCGTGACAACGAGTTCAGGTATGTGGACCTGGCTCTATAGAACACTGACAAATGTGGCGAGAACTTCATTCCATCTCCACGTCTCCTTGAATCTTTCAAGGACCAAGTTTCCTTGGGGCGCTCGTCTGTCCTTGACACCTCTCTAATGCTGACCCATCTCCTTTTGTAACAGAGAGGAAAGGCCTTAGGGGGCAAAGGTACCTGGCTAGACTTCATATTAATATTGCTCGGCTCCCACTGAAGCTCATTTTTTCAGTTACCTGTTTAAGACAGGTGATATCTTAAAGGGATATTTCCATTTTTATTAGTGACATAAAGTTCCTTTTAAGAATAACTTTATCTAAATGAAAAAGTACGATGGCTCTAAAGAGAATGTTAACTAAATATTAGAACACTTGGTTTGCTCTTTGGTAAATGTGTGAGGTGGCGTGTGCTTACAGGTATGTCTGAAATATTGGGGGGAGGAAAGGGGAAGGTTGTCAAGAGGGAGACAGACGAAGCAGCCCCAAGGAGGCACTCAGCTAGTTCCTTCTTAGCGACTTTTGGGGCATACTTATACTCTTCAGTTATTTGCTATTTATCTGAAATTCAGATTTAACGGGGCACCCTGTAGTTATCTGGTAATCTTGCTTGTAGGTGGTTTGCAAATGACTGAAATGTTGGAAATCCTTCCCTAAGTCCCCCTCATTTCCAGTCCTGATTCTGTGTCATGGTTGGGGCTAATGGGATCCATACTTCTGGGTTGTATGAAGAGTTGGGGTTCTGGAGTTTAGGTGGTGCCAATCAGTGGTACATGCTGGTTACATAAGAATGATCCTTTGTCCCAGACCACAGGGCCCCTTTAGATATGATGGCAGTGATGTCCCCTTCCATGCCTGGGGCACGGGACCTTAGTGAGGTCAGGGAGCTAAAGTGACAAACTTGGAGAGTGTTGGCAGCCTTATATGAGCCCTACTATACCCTCCGGGTATTTCCAGGGAGGAAGGAGCAAGCCCTAAAGCTCCAGAACCCACAGAATTGTCTCTTCTCTTACTGGGAGTGGGGAAATCTCTTCATAGTGCAGGAGAATCCCAGTCCTCTGCAGCTGGGGCATGGCATTTGGAAGTAAAATACAAGACGCCCCGTTAAAGTCTCCTGAAACAAGGTGGCACAGAACCAGATCCCCGTGTGAATGGGGGCAGAAGAAACATGAAGGGAAGCCAGAAGAGGGACATAAATAAAATTCAGGAACCCCCAGCCTTCCAGAGGCAATGGACCTCCCAGCCACCACCGAATACCAACCAAAAAGGAAACTCCCCATCAAAACAGGGCACAGCTTTGTGTGCCCATATTCAGTAGGCGACGCCTCCCTAGGTGCACCTGCCTGCCTTAGAGAGGCTGCCTCCCTTTATCTCAAGGGCTCAGGAACCGGATCCCCTGGGGTGTACCATGCGTTACCTGAGTGACACCGGGAAGTTTTTAAACCCTCTGGAGCGCAGTTTTCTCATCTGTAAAACACGGCTCCAACTTGCTTATTGTGAGCACTGAGTGAGTGAATTCATGTAAAGGGCTGAGAGCAGCACCTGCGGGAGCCCAAACACTCGATTTGTGCTATTACTTTTATCTCGCACGCCAAAATACTACCATTCTAAGGAGCACTAGGTGGTACTTTACCAACACCTTAGGTCTATTAAAAATAAACACACACTTGATTTCTTTTTTCTTTCTTTCTTTCTTTTTTTTTTTTTTTTTTTGCAGGTTGCAAGCTTTTTTACAGCCAGTAAATCGGTTCCAGTGCAAAACCATTCTACCAGATAGGGACAGTGCTATTCCCTTTTCACAGATGACTAAAATGACGCTAAGAGAGGTATGTCAGTTCGCTATTGAGGGTAGCAAATCACCCCCAAACTTATTGGCATAAAACAAGCGTGATTTCTTCTTTCTCACGGTTCTGCAGGTTGGCTGGGCGGGTTCTCTCCGCTTTGCTGGGCTCACCAAGGTGCCTACATAAATCTGGGAGACTGGTTGGGGCTACTCGGGCCCAAAGCTGCCCTCCTGTGTCTGGCTGGCTGTGGACGGGGGCACCTCAATTCTCCTCCACAGAGTGTGTCATCCCCCAGGAGGCTAGACTGCCTGCCTTACATGGTTGTCACCAAGTCCCAAGAAGGTGAAAACAGAAGCGTTAACATTCCTTAAGATCCAAGCTCTGGGTCTCACACGAGGCAGGTCTACTGTCTTCTAGTGGTTAAATCAAGTCATGAGGTCAAGCCCAGGTTCAGAGAGGTGGAGATATGGACTACCCCTGGGGTGTGCCTTCTGGATGAGAGGAATTTGTGGACAGTAACTGTGAGCCATGAGAGGTGAGCTCTTGGGACCAGGAGCCATGGCAAGAAAGAGGAGGGAAAGCCAGAGGCAGGCAGAGTCTCAGGGAAAACACTTTAAGGAAGAGGCAGAGGCTGGTGATTCAGTCCCAATTCCGGGAGACATGTCTGCTGTAATTTGCAGCCGGGGCCCGTGGTTGGCTCCGGCATGGACGCCTGCCTCCGTCTGTTTCGGCCGCTACAACAAAATCCCGGAGACTGGGGGGCTTGTAAACAATAGACCTTTATTTCTCAGAGATCCGGAGGCTGGAAGTCCGAGATCACGGCGACAGCAGATGCCGTGTCTGGCGAGGACCCACTTTCTGGTTCGTAACTGGTGCCTTTCTCTGGGACATCCCTTGGCGGAAGGGGTGATGGAGCTCTGTGGGGCCTCTTAGATAAAGACACTAATCACAATCCACCTCCCAAAGGCCTACCTCCTAATACTATCACCCTGGGGGTGAGGATTTAATTTATAAATCTGGGGGTGGGGAGGGACACAAACATGCAGTTGGTAGCAGGACATTTTAGCATTCGAATTTCCTTTTCAGTGAAAATGTTTTCTTCCTTGAGCAACCTTCAGTCATTCGGTAAGCACTTTTGGGGGGCCTGGAATGCAATCTTTACGGTGACGGCTCCCAGTGTTGACCTCCAGCCCAGAATTTTCCAGACTCGGTCCCCTACTGTCCCCTCAATCTGCAATTATGTGACTAATGGGCACTTCGAACTTCACGCCGTCTAAAACGAACTCGCGGTCTGACCCGAACTCCCCCGGCTCCCCGTGTAGAATCCTCACTAGCTCCTCTGCCACGATCTATTTTCAACTCAGGTTCCTGAGTGATTCGTTTTAAAACTTAAGACAGAACTTTCTGTTTCTGCACGCAGAACCCTCCAGCGGCTTCCCACCTCATTCAGAGTCAAAGCCAACGTCTTTATCGTGGAGAACAGGCCTGATTGGTGTTTCCTTCCCAACATCTTTAGAGCTCAGAGGAGCAACGTGTCCCAGACTGGTTGTCTCACTTGCCCGAGGTCACAAAGCCGCGGAGCCGGGATTCGAAGCCACGTCTGACTCCACCCAGAGCTCTCCCCAGCATATCAGCACTTCTGGACCTTCGGCCACTCACCACCCACCCCACTTCCCCGTCGCACTTTTCGCCAGACACGCACACCATCTGCAACACTGGTTTCTTAAAATATTTTTTTAAATCAACTGATTTCATTATGGCAATAACTTTACTTAAATAAGAAACATTGCATTTCTACTCACAATGGAAAACCATCATCACTGTGACACAAAGACAGTAACTAATATGATGTGTGTGTGTGTCTGTGTGTGTGTATACAAATATGCACAGATATTTTTAAATGAAATCAAATAATATTGTTCAATCCCATCTAGATGCTGAGAACTTTGAGCCTAAAGCTATCTCTGTTTTGGCTACAAAAGGGAAATTAGCAAATGTTAATTTGCTAAGAGAAGGTTAAAGACATCCTAGTCCCGGGTGAGACTTGCTCCTGGGTGTAGTCAGATGTAATGGCACAGGGATTACTAATACTGTCACTATGAGACAAAGTATTGTCTCAGAGCATACCCGTGGGCTGTATGCAGCCCAACCACATGCCCACACACTGGGGGGAAATGCCCTACATTTTGGTAAGAGCTACCTTACGCTGAGGAATCTCCAGAGGTCTTGAAAAAGACCTTGTTCAAAAATGTCTGCTCACGACCCACATTAATATCTACATCTCTGCCTGTATGCTTATCTGTGTCTGGGCCATGCATAATAAAGGTATTTATGACAATATGCCCAGTCCTTGCTAAGGATGGTTGCTTTGCATGCAGGTATTTCCTTCCGTTCCCTTCCCTTTCTTTTCCTTTCCTATCCTTGTCGATTTAACTTTGGAAAATGCTGCCCAGGACCAGTAAAATAAACACTGAGGTGATTCCCCCAAAGCCAATGAAATATAAAAGATCAGAAGGTTTGGGGGAGAGAAAGAGAGAATATCTTAGTGCCTCTGAATACCCTAAAACAGTGATGCACCAAGTGCACGTGCTTCCGTGTGCCTGCGCTCCTCCAAATTCTCCAGGGAGTCCCCCAGATCAAAAGTATTTCTGTTTTGATGTGACAACACGAGGTGATGCGTCGTGCCCCTCTCAGCCTCATTCTCTCACAAGTGTGCAGTGGAGTTTTCCGGAGGTTACACGACATGTGATGATGTCATCCCCCCTGATATTAGCATGGAATGGGTTTGTGTTCTTTCACATAAATTAATAAACGGTTTTAAAATTTCTCAGTTTCGACTGCTAATATGGTAAAAAGCAATAGCTATACCCCATGTAAACTAAAATTCTTTGGGGTCCTCTATAATTATTAAAGAGTGTAAAGGGGCCGCGAGGCCAAAAACCCGGAGAACTGTCTCTTACAAATTATCTGTTGGATTAACGGATGAAGAATTGCCTTGTGTGGCAAGTTGAGGGGGAGAAAGGAAGCTTTTGCTGCCCTGTGGTTCTCAGGGGAGGTTTCCGTGCTGGATGGAGGGCTCCCCCCGGGTACAGGCAGGTTTGCTCTGTCGGGGCTGGGGAGGCCCTTCAGCGTGTGCAAAGGCCAGGTGGTGAGACAGGAAATGGGTGAGGTGGGTCGGGGTGGTGAGGAGACCAGCTCACCTTGGTTGGAAGGTGCAGCTAGGAGGAGACATTCTGGGAGAAGTGTTGAAGACACTCCCACCTCTGGGGGCCTCTGAATCTGGCTCGGAGGCCCCCTTTGGCCGGAGAAAACCAAACAGTCTGGTCTGCACTCCCTGAAGGTTCCCCCCTGCTGCTCCCGGGAGCCGAGACCTCACCCACAGGTTCCCCATGCCGCACGGGGTGGGGGCCCACGGTCCACCACGGAGCTGAGCGAAGCCTGAACTGTTTCTTTTCTTTGGAAGGCCTCTAGAAACAGGAAGAGAGGCTGTTTTCCAGGATTTGCCAAGAGTTAAGTCATTCCTCACTGATACAAACAATTTCTCAGGTTACTCTTCGGGGCCCTGGAACATTCATGAACTGTGCTGAGTGTGAACTCTTCAACTCTGAACTTCAGTTCCCTGGGTCGTCTGCCTGGGGCTGGGGCACTGCCCTCTAGCCCGGCGTGGGTTTTCGGAGACAGGGCCGGGCCACCTCTGCACGGAGGCCTCGGAGAAATGCTCATCCAGAGCTGCCGTGAGGAGCCAGCGGACTTCAGTCTTTCTCCTGAGTTAGGCCAATGGATGCCAGGTTTTCAGAAGCACGTAGCCAGATGTGTCGTAGGTGACATACCGCACGGACGTAGAGGCAGTCCTGAGCACCTCACCTGTTTGCTCTCATTTAATTCTCACACTCACTTAGCAAGGCACAGTGTAATGACAAGGAGGAATGTCACTGGCACCACCAGCCTGAGTCTGTGTCTTGGTTCTGCTTGTTCACCTATGATGTAACCTTGACCCGCCTTCCAGCCAGAGTTGGGGTCTGTGTCCCCTTCTTTTGAGCCTGGGCAGGCTTGTGGCTCACCTATAAATAGCACAGCATGGCAGAAGCAAAACTACGGGACTTCCGAGGCTCCGTCAAAAAAGGCAACGATGCTCCCTTTGCTGGGACATTCCTGCTGAGACGTCATGTACGAAGTTCTGCTTCCCTGAGGCTGCCCTGCTGTGTGGAAACCCCAGCCACGGGGAGGCCATGTGTAGTGCCACAGTCAGTCGACAGTCCCCACTCCGTGCAGCATGAGTCAGTCATCCCTGCCCAGGTACCAGACGTGTAAGTGAGTGATTTCGGTCCCAGCCACCGACTCACCCGCAGGCTTGGAGTCATCCCAGACGGGGCCCCTGACACTGTGGAGCACAGATAAGCCGTCGCCGTCATGCCCTTTGTGAATCCTCAGCCCACAGTATACGCCAGGACAACACAATCAATGGTGGTTCTTCAGGTCACTAAATTCCAGGTGGTTTGTTATGCAGGAATAGTAACTAGAATGTGTCACTAACTTGCTGTGTGACCTTGCTGAACCCCTTTCTGAGGGGTTCCCTGGTGGTGTAGTGGCTAAGGCTTCAGTGCTCTCCACACCGCGGCCTGGGTTCGATTCCCAACCAGGGAACAACAACGGCAACAACAAAATGCTACCTTCCTGAGCACCAGCAAACCAGGCCCCACCTAGAGCCCGATCCCTGCCAGTTTAACAGCTGTCCAGGCCCGTTTAACACATTTGCACAGTCGCCAAAGTGCGATTTTGTACCCAGATCCAAACTTAGGGCCCCACATCCATGCTGAGTATGAATTGGTAGGTTTTTGGGACAGTATCTCTGTGCTGCTCCCCCCCCCAGAACATGGAGATTTGGGGTGCCTCATAAAACCTTTTCCGTTTTACATTAAGGGGCATGTCTTATTTGTCCTTACCCATGGAAGGAGGCCTAGTCCAGATAAGTGAAGGAAAGATCAGACTTTAGGATTATGTGTGTTTGTGCAGGGAAGGTGGGTGGGTGAAAGGCCAATTATGGTCTTGAGGCAAGAGCAACAGAAGAGAATCAGGGACAAACTCTGTCCCCAGCCATGCCACAGGCTCCCTGTGGGAACCTGGACAAGTCACGCACCTTCACTGGGTCTCTGTTTCCCCATTTACAAAATAAGGGGTATATCAGTGGTTCTTCTGGTTGTAAGTGACCCAAACCAGCCAGCCAACCAGCCAAACAAAAACAACAAATCCAACTGAGGTAAGCCACAAAAGGGATACTCTCGAACTATGGAACTCTATGTGGCCTCAGGCACAACCGGATCCAGATGTCCTGTCACTGGGACAGGAGTCGTTTTCATCTCTTGGCTCTGAGCTCCTCTGCCTTATTTTCACTCTCAGGTAGGCTTTCCCCAAGCTGGTGGCAAAGATGGACCCAGACCCAGCAGCTCCGGAATTACCTCCCACTAGTTCAGCCTCTCCCTTTACAGTTACTGCGAAATTCCTGAGTTTGACTCCGATTTTTTCTTTCCTAAGATACTCTTTCTTCTTGGGTCACGTGCCTGTCCCTCAATCATTCCCTATGTACAGGGAGAGGAAATATTTTTCATTGGCTAGGCTTAGGTCACATGTCCACTCTTGAACCAATCACTGTGGGTGGGTGAAGAATGCCGATTGGCTGAGCCAGGGTCACATGCCCACCTGGAGGAAACGGGCTCAGACCACGTGGACAGGGAGTCTGGGGAACGATTTTCTGAAAGAGAATTCATACTGAGAAGGCAAAAGTTTCCTGATGTCCCCAGGAGGATGGGAGTGTATTAATGGCTTCTAGATTGGGTTCAGGGGAGGCTTAAAGAGAATTCCCAAACATTCAAAACATTTTATTTATGTTAAAATAATTCATTCACATGGTTCAAAATTCAAACAGTGTCTACTCTATACCAAGCTTGTCTGTCCTACCTGCAGCTCAGGATGGCATTGAATGCGGACCAACACAAATTCTTAAACTTTCCTAAAACATTGTGAAAATTGAGCACGGACCTCTTTGTGCAGCTCATCAGCTATCATTAGTGTGAGTGCATTGTATGTGTGGCCAAGACCATTCTTCTTCAAGTGTGGCCCAGGGGAGCCAGAAGGCTGGACACCCCTGCTCTAGACCTTCCCATTCTTGTCCCTCAACCAATTATTCCCCTTCCCAGAGGCAACCAGTGTTACCATTTTCTCGGGTTTTCTGTATTAGAGTCCTGTTGCTGCTGGAACAAATGCCACAGATTTAATGGCTTAAAACAACACAAATTCACTGTCGTCTAGTTCTGTAAGATAGAAGTCTGACATAAGTTTTATTGACTACAAAGTGTCATGTATTTTAATTTAAAACCTAGTAATTAAAAAAAAAGCATTGCATGTTCAAATGTGGCATATACCTAATTTTTAACCTACTGAAAATGTACAACCAGTAATTGCCCTGGGTCATGACCATCATTTATTTTTAAAGGACAAAGAATATCTAACACATAATAAAAGTAATTATTGCTTTATGAAACTTTTGTTTCAGTCTTTTGTGAGTGAGTGCCTATGTGTGAACTGGGTCATGATATAAAAAGTATTTTTTACTGTGAGTCACAGTAAAAAATGCTGGGAAGTTATTATTATATAGTTTAGTGGTTATGTGAGGTTTTCTGGGGTGAGACTGTCTGGCTCCATCACTTACCAGCTGTGTGACCTTGAATAACTGACTTAATCTCTCTGGGCCTCAGCGTCCATGTCTGTAAAATGGAGATAATAATTGTAACCTGTCTCATACGGTTTGTGGATTAAATGAGCTGAAACATGCCAAGTGCTTAGCACAGTGCTTGGGACATAATAAGTACTTACTATCCTTGTTTATATTATGTTTATTATTCTTTTCAAGGCAGAAAAGGAATGAGATTTTCAGGAGAGAAAGCACAGAAGTTGACAGGGATTTTCGTACAGACAGGAAGCGTGGCCTTAGCTTAGCGGACAGAAGGCAGCCTGGGCTGGGATGGGTGTGGGAGGAAAGAGGTCTCGCTGCTGGGATGCTTACTACTTTGCAGCTCCAGGTGAAGATGGGTAGGTGCCTGATGACATGCAAATGAGCATGTGACCTGCAGGGGGTATGTTAACCTCTGAGCACAAATTAGTTGATCTGATTTATGCATCATCCAGTGTCATTAAGTATTTACGGGGTTCTTACTATGTGTCAGTCAGGCCCTGTTGTAGGGGTGGGGACACAGCTGAGAACCCGGAGAGCAGTGTCCCAGTCCCTGTGGTACCCTGAGCAGGCATTAGAAAGGTGGGTAGTTACAGGACTGTTGGATGGATTTAAAGAAGTACAGGACACTAAGGGAGGGTACAATGGGGGATCCTGGTGTACACGTGTCGGGGGCACGTGGGGAATTCCCCGCAGAGGTATCTTGGCCAGCTATCGGGTGAGAGGAAGTGAAGTCAAGGGCTTCGGGGTGAGCAGGAGAACTTCAGGTGGACAGCAGGGCATCTACAAAGACCTGGATGTGGGATATGACATGACCTTTTGGGGACTGAGGCAAACTCAGTGTCTTGAGGAACCCAGAGGAGGGACGCATGTAACAGGAGCCAGGGAGCATGGAGCTCAGGACAGCATTGTGGAAAAGAGGCCACAGGGAAGAGAGGCTGAGGTCTTCTGGAGTCCTAGCTGGGGAAGAAGTAGCACTAAGGTCTCAGGGATTTAGGAAGGAACAAAACAAAACAAAACAAAACTTGAGAGCTGCTTTAGAAGGAAGGTATGCCAGTGTTTAGGGAAGGGAGTGATGGGAGGCAGCTGTTCAGAACAGCAGTCCAGGGGGCTGCAGATTAGGGGCCCAGAAGTGATGAGAGGGAGGCCCCAAGTCAGCTGTGGACCAGCTGTCCAAGGAACTCCAGACCCCATGGCACATTCTGGCAAAATTCCGAAGGTTCTACAATGTCAGGATCTGTGGGTGAGAACAAGCTAAAATTTCATTCGGATCAATGTCAAGGTCAGCTCGTGGAGTCATTCATTCAACAAGCACTCATCAAATGATGCTTTGAAATCAGCAAGGTCTGGGTTGAAATCTGGAGCCTGTCACTTATTAAATTCCTAAGAAACGATCCGCTCTCTGCCTCGGTTTCCCCACGTGTTACTCTGGAATGGCAATACCTACTCCTACGGCGGGTGGGAAGCGTTACTGTTGGGGTTGGCCTGACCACATTGTAGGCCCCCAGGAACTGTTGGTTCTGGGCTTAGAGGACACAGAAATGAAAAGGGCAGCCTACAATGGCCTCAAGTAGCTGCAGTCTTTTGGGGGAGACAGACAACAGAAGAGGGGATTAGTGCACCATGGGATTGGGGGCACAATGGTGGACGCACTGAAGGCTGTGAAAGCAGAGAGGTGATCCTTTGGGTCAAAAAATCAATTGCTAATGAATTCATAGGTCACTCCGCAGAGTTACTCAGTGCTCTTTCAGTTGTAAGAGACAGAAACTCAACTAAAAACTGACTTTTAGTGGTTCGTACATTGGAGAAGTAGAGGGACAAAGGCTTCAGGCCTGGTTGGAGCTAGGTGCTAGGTGGAGGGCCCAAGAACTTGTTCTCACTGTGTTTTTCTGACCTGCTTGCCTCTGTATTGGCCGCATTCTCAAACTGGCTCCCGGTGGTCAGATGGCCTCCAACAGTTCCCGGCTTACTTCCTGTCGGCTTAACCACGTGTGGAAAGAGAGCTTTTTCCCTTCACAATTCCAAACAAATTCTAAGGACTGAGTCTGATTCCATTGGTTTCTGTCGTGTGTTCATCCCTGAACCAATCCCTGGGGCCAAGAGAATAAACTACGCTGATTGGGCCTGCCCGAGTCACGTGCTCAGCCTCAGCACCAGGGGCGGCGGGTGTCTGGGCAGAGTTCCGGCCCGCAAGACCACGTGGTTCTGCTCTCCTCTGCCAGCTTTATTCTCAAGAATGCCGCCACCAAGAAGTGGGAGAAGGCATCTTACCCTTCGTCCTGCTGTCCAAGGAGGAGAAAGGACCGGGCTGCTTGAGTGATTCTCCAGGCAGGGAGGGGAGGGGCGTGCCCCAACCGCGGTGCGACACAAAGTAACTGAGGGGAGGGGCCGCAAAGCGTCACCAAGGGCCAAATACCACCCCCGCCTCCAGGTGTCTGTGCGAGTCCGGAGGGAGAGCCACGCTGTTGCCTGGGTGGTATTTCTCTAACTGGGAAATGGGTTTACAGGGGTTCGTGGGTGTCTGTGGGTTACATCTACTAGATTTAAAACGCCTCTTGGTTTCCTATTCCATGTCACGTGCTCAGGGCCAGTAAAATGCCCCCCCCACCCGCCCTAGCACATTCTAGGCCAGTTTCGGGAAAGGGCGACCCTGTACCCAGCTTCTAGGAATGGACATGTGACTCAGACGTGGCCGATTGGAACACTCCACCTTCTTGGCCAGAGGTTCAGGGTTGAGTGAAAGTGAGGCATCTCGGGGATGACGTAGGGCAGGTGGCATTGTTTCTCTGGGGTGCGCTGAGCTTTCAGGGTGGAAGCCCAGAGCTGCTGGTATTAAAACTGGGGGATCCTGCTACAAGATAGCGAGACAGTGATTTTTCATGATCTCATAGTCATGCCGGGATTCCACTTTGCCTAAACTCCCTGTCTAGATATTGTTTTAGTTCCTTGACCCAATAATATCCCCCCTTCTATTTACTTTTAAATTACATCTTTTGGGATGAGTCTCTACCCCTTGCAACTGAAACATCTTGCCTCGTGCGGAGATCATCATCATTCTCGACTGCCACATGCCACTATGCAGAGTGTGCCTCTCGGCCCAACTCCGTGCTTAACGTTAGATGAATTCACTTTAATGAACCTACTGTGTGCCAGTCCCAGGGCCATTCCTATTAATACAGATATGAATAACACACAATCCTCTGCCCTCATGGGGACACCTCCACAGCTTATGTGGCAAATAGATTGTGATAAGGGTAGAAAATCAATTTGTTCAAAGCCATTTGTTACAAGTGCTGAACTAAATGGTTAAGGTTATAATGGTGAATGAGGCTTATTTCCTGCCAGTTTAACCTGGCCAAGGGATATGCAAAATATCGGGGAGAGGACTGACTGCAAACTAGGAAATAAAAAAAAAACATAAAACGAAATAAAAGTAAAGTATGGTCAGTGCTCACACAGAGAGGCACAGTGTGCTGTGGAAGTGTATAGTCTGAGCTAGGTGATGTGCCTGATGACTAAGGTTAAATTTATGGGTTAGTTTGACTGGGCCACAGGGTGTCCAGATATTTAGTCAAACATTATTCTGAATGTTTCTGTGTCAGTGTTTTTGGGTGAGAGTAACATTTAAATTGGTAAACTGAGTAAGGCAGAGTGCTAGCCCCATTACAGGTGGGCCTCATTTAATCACTTGAAGACTTCAATTAGTAAAAAAAGTGACTCTCCTCCAGGTAAGAGAGAATTCCTCCTGCATAATGGCTTTGACCCGGGACATCAGCATTAGCCTACCTTTGGACTCAAACTAAAATACTGTGGAATATCTGTTAACTGAAAGTCAAGCAACTGGCCAAAAAATAATAATAATAATAATAATAATAATAATAAATAAAAATTAAAGAAATACTACTACCTTTATCTGGCGCGGTTGTGAGTTAATGGAGAGTCTACTTATGTTTACCCAGCATCTACCAGTCCCCGTGGGTGCCAGTAACTGAGATGGACTCTTTACTGTATCAGCTCTCCCTGAGGCTTGAGCCTTCAGACTGGAAGTACAGCTTTGGCTATCCCAGCATAAGGCCTTCAGACTTGGACCGAAGCTAAACCGTCACCTCCCCCAGGTCTCCAGCTTGTTGACTCACCCTGAAAATGTGGGACTTGTCAGTTTCTATAATCACAAGAGCCAATTCCTTATACTCCTACCTCTGTCTATCATCTCTCTCTCTCTCTTTCTCTCTGTCCATCATTTATCAAAGCAAAGAACACCCTCATTCCAAGGTTTGTCATCCTAGAATAAGTAGGAAAGCTCATATTCCCTTATGAATAGAAATACAAAAGTCCTCAAAACATCAGCAAATATAATCCAGTGGCATATTAAAAGACCACTGTATCGTGAGCAAATAGTGCCTATTTCAGGAGGCAGGAATGGCTCACCATTAGAAGATCTGATCCTATAATTCCTTATGTAATTATATCAGCAAATTCAGAGAGGAAAGCCAGAGGTGGTATAAAAATATTCTGGAACAGCATTAGATAAAATACTGTAGCTGGTCTTAGGAAAACACTCTATGTAAAAGCAAGGAGAGAAAGAAACTACGTAGGTGACTAGAACAAAAATAATTACTACAAGCTAACAGTAGACATGCTATGACACCATGAAACATGAATCAGGCCCAGAAATAAGGTAGAAGGCAGGATGGCTACTGTCTACACTTCTTTCAGAGTTTCTGGCTAAAGCAATTACAGAAGGAACTGCAACAAGTAGTATAAATAGCCACAATAAGGGGGCAAAGTTAGCCTCTTTATGGGCAGGGGACACAATTATACCATTTTACACTCCCACCAGCAGAATGTCCATATTTCTGTCGGCACTGTGTACAGTGCGGTAACTCTTCGCCAGTCGGATCGCGTCGTTCCCTGCCAAAACCGAAAGCCACCTCATGGCAGAAGTCAACAGTCGCTTCGTTTTTCTCAAAAGAAAAATGGAGACGAATTTAGGAATTCACCCATTTCTTCAGGCAACGAGTATTCAGGGCGTCCTGTGTGCCCGGCACGGTGACTGCGATGAGGTCACAGGCTAGCTGAGCTGGGACAGGACCTGGAGATCTGGGGCGAGTCCTTGGCGGTGCAGACGAAGAAACAGAAGCACAGAGTTCAATAAAGCGCAGAAATCAGAAGGTGCATTAGTCGAGGATCAGGGACCAGAACTTGGTTCTCTGTGCTCTTTTTATGACAAAATGCCGCCTCAAAAAATAAAACAGACTACTGCAGACTCACTGGAGAAGTATGACTTGGGGTGAGGGGGTTGGAAGCGAGGCTGGAGTGAGGGGAAGTGGTTTAGTCCAACCTCACAGGAGCTGTGGGGACCGGGCTTCGGGCTGCAGAGAGAATGCTGCAAATGTGACATTCTGCAGCAGGTCCCCGGAGTTTGCAGAGGGAAGTAAACGTCAGGAAATTAGCTCTGTTGGCAGTCTTTGTCATTCCGAACCCCTCGCTCCCCCATTCCTTTCCCCTCCCCAAAGCCATTTCAGAAATCCGGTCCCATTTTTCTTGCCTCTGACCCTGGTGGCTGAAATTTCTCTCAGTATCATAAAACGTGGGGTTGTAAAATTCATATTGTAACTTTAAGAGCCACATCTGTTTTCATCATTTATGTGTGTGTGTGTGTGTGTGCGTGTGTGCGTGAGTGTGTGTGTTTTAAGAACACAACGGGATTTTAATGACAGCAATAAAATGGAAAAGTTGAAGGAAATTATCACAGATTTGTAAAGCTATCAGGCAGGTTCCTGGGCTCATGTGAGCAATCAAATTACAAAGAAAGAACTCAACTGCTTTTATTGCAGGCAGATCTCTGGTTTGAGCATGTCTCAGTTTAATCTATTGATGAGGATTAGCATTTTGCTCACTTCGGCACTCATAAATAGCTTTGGTACACAGTACCCTGATGGGCCAGACGGGTGAGAATCACAGATCGCGGGGATGCAGAGAAATCCTGAGAAACAGCAGGGTGAGGGGAGAAACGCGGTCTGGCCAGTCGGACAGACCTGCTTTTAATCCCGGATCCACCGTGTTTAACTGAGCGCGTGGCTGGAGGCGAAGCCCTACTTCTCCAAGCCCGGCCTCCTTCGTCGGGGCTGCGTGAGCACATTTTGCAGTGAAATGACACAAAATCGCGGCGCGTGGTGCCCGGCAAACAGTGGGTGCTTCATGAGAGGTGGTTGTCACCTGGTTCTCCTGTGAGGAGGAGGCTATTTGGAGCAGCCATCGTGGGCGTCCTGCCTACATCCTCCCTCTCGCCCCGAACAAGGCTCACTACAGACACCTGTGCCTCCTCACAGGGACGCGTTTGCGGGCCCAGCAGCCTGGCCCAGTGCTGGTCAGTAGACGCACAGGAAGCAGCCTTCACCCGGCAAGGTGATGGGAGGACACACACCTCTCCCTGCAGGAGGCACGTGTTCTGTGCTGCCTCTCAGGTCCCCAGTGGGGCCCGCGGTGGTGACCTGCTCTGTAACCGTCTTGCTTGCTTCTCTGCCTTCTCTTATGTCTCAATCCGCTCGGTCGGCCGGATCGAAGCCCCGCAGGCCGGGTGGCTCATAAACAACGGGAATGTGTTTCCCACAGGAGCCTGCGAGCCTGAGACCAGGGTGCTCACGTGCTGGGGTTCCGGTGAGAGCCCTCTTCTGGGTTGCAGACTGCCAGCTTCTCCTCGGCAGGGAGACAGCGAGAGAGAATGCCAGAGCCCCACTGATGAAGGCTCGAACCCCACTCATGAGCGCTCTGCCCTCGGGACCTAATGACTCCCCAAGGCCCCGCCGGCAAATACGGCCACACTGGGGTTAGAGTCCAGCACACGGATTTCAGGTGGTGATGCAAGCATGGGGTCCAGAATATCGGACGTGCGGGGAGAGGACGGATGAGGAGTACGGGAGAGACAAGGAAATGGTCCCAGATGCTCTAGTAACTTCTACTGCTGTGGCAGCTCCCAGCCCTCGGCCCCCGGGGGTGGTGCACGGACACCCAGTGCCCTCGGCCCTCGGCCAGAGTAGTTCCGAGGCGTGTCCGAGGCGGGAAGCTGGGGTCCCCGTGTGGTCTCCGGCTGCACTGGCTGCTGCCCTCCCCTGCCACCCCCGCTCCGCGTGGCACCCATTATCACCTCTCACCTGTCAGATAAACCACGCGCCCCGATTCCCCGTCTCAGCGGCTGCTTCCGGGGAGATCCGAATGTCAGGTGTCTGCTAAGTGACAAGAAGTCAGCATGAAAACAACTGGGGCCGAGGGAAATCTGGATCTTTTTGTTTTTTGGGGGGGCATTTTCTGAGCTGCGGAAGACAGAGAGGTAAGGAGGAATTGAAGGGCCCAGTGCAGCAGGTGAGAGCCAGCATCTGCGGCCAGAGCCCTGGGCTCGTGCCCCAGCTCGGCCGCTCAGCCCCTGCGGGAACTCGGCAAGGGGCGAAGGCCCTCTAGGCCCCGATTTCGTCATCTGTCCAATGGAACGACAGGGTACCGACAAGGTCTGGGTCCCGAGTGAGTGAATAGATGTAAACCACCTAGAACAACCCTGGTGTGTAAGCACTGCCGTCATCACCATCACCATCATGACCCACTTCATTATGACGACCGACCGCTGCTGCTGTTACTGCTTCGGACACGAGCTTGAGGTGCCCGTTGATACCCAATCACATCTGCCCCAGCGGCCTCTCGCTCCCCGGGGGTAATGTGGAGACGTAGTAACAGGCACAAAAGGGTCTGGAAAACTCTTTCTTTGCCCTGCTGTCTGCCCCTCGGAGCTGCAGAGACCGTGACTAACCTGATTGGGTCCCAGGGCTGGGCTGGGGACTGCGCAGAGTGGCCGCTCAGGGTGTCCAGGGAGGGAATAAGTAAGCGGACCAAGGGAGTAGCCCTTGCTGGCCACCAGTAAGGGAACATCAACAAGCCAGTGTCAGCAGGGGTCCCCGATCTAATCAATTCAGGAGCTGCTTTCCTTGCCCCCAAGGCAGCTGCCAGGGTTTTCAGTTTGTGCACTGAGGTGTTGGAAGGTATTCCTGAGAATGCAGTGTCACTGAGCAGGGGCTTTGCTGATTTGCGGTAAGGTGGCATCAGAGCCTGCTGTGGCCTGAGCCGCCCAGGCTACCGGGTATTCCTCACGACTCAGTGAGGACAGGAGCCAGCCCAGGTAGGCACGCCGGCCCCTGAGTCCTCTCAGACAAGGGCCCACCGTGGAGCTAACGCCCCTGCTGAAAACAGCTAAGTCCCAAAAGATTCTTGAAAAAGCGAGTCCACTGTCTGTTGGGAGTGTCCCTTGTCATTACCCTCTGAAAAGGCAAACTGTCAAAGCACCTAGTTGAGCCTGAGACGAAAGGGGAAATGTGCATCCCTAACATATAGGTCTTTATGTAATTCTTGGGGGGCTTTAATTTCTTTGCAGAAGTACTTTGGGAAACATTAGTGATGTGTTTTCTTCTATGAAAACTAGGAAAATAAAATTGACACAAATTCTCTTTGGGGCATAAATAAAATATTTAAACATAAAAGGATGCTGTGAGCTTACTATGAGTAACTTTTCAATACGTTTTTTCAACTACTTTAATGTTCTGGGGGAAAATTATCATTAAAGAACTTGTAAAAGTATGTATATAGAGTCACACATGTCCTTTGGCCTCAGGCTCCAGTATAGCTCAGGGTGGCATCGCTGGATTCTGTCAGTAAAATTTTGATATTTTGTTCATCGTGGATTGTTTTTAGCATCAATTTTGATTTTTAAAAATATTGCATTCAAATACGAGTTGTATTGATCATGGAGGTTTTCTTGTTTTTGTTTTTGTTTTGTTTTGTTTTTTGCTTTAGTTTTTACGTGCATAGATCCCTGGCTGGGAATCGAACCCAGGCTGCAGCATTGAGAGCACGAAGCCTTAGCCACTGCACCACCAGGGAACTCCCTTGTTTTGTTTTTTGATGTCCTCTTAAATGTTGTGCCTGAGCGAGTCCTCAACCACCTCACCCTAATCCCAGCCAACCCATATGGAGCCTGACCCCGAAATACCTCTGCTAGTACCTGATGGCACGGAAAGTCTCACAGCACAGGGCACGAAGATGTGCATGCCATGGTGTTCACTGTAGCACCTGGCAACCAACCCTGAAGCCCCTAGAGAGGACTGCTTAAATATGTGATGGTCCGTTATGGGATGGCACTGTCCACAGCCGTAAAGAGAATATAATTGCTTGGACTTCCTGGCAGACAGAAGCATGTCTAAGAAATAGTAAGAAAAAAGTTACAAAATCACATCTCCAACAAAGCTTATGTTTCTATTTGCACTGTTCGAAATGTGTTGTGTGCATTAGCTCAGAGAGTGTCACACAACCTTCCTAAATGGTTTACAGATGAGGCAACCTGCGCCCAGAGAAGTTAAGTAATTTTCCTAGGGACACACAGCAGGGAAACAGCAGAATCAGGATTTCTGAATGCAGGCGGTCTGGCCCCAGAGCCCAAGATTTTAACCATCAGATTAAACTACATTTGATTTCAGAGTCTATATTTATGTGTGTACATATAATGTAGAAAAAATCGTGGAGCGAAACACAAATCTGTTACTAATGGTTATCTCAGGTGGAGGTGAAAGTATAGGATATCTTAGCTTTGGGTTTGATGTACTTTGAAAGTGTGAATTCTCAACGCGTGAGTGTTGTTGTTAGAGTAAGAAATAAGCAAAATACTTTATTGAGTACTTACTGTACAGCAGACCCTATTTTAGGCACCTGATTCCCGCGGCGGCCCTACTGCCAGGCCATTCTCCAGATGAGAACACTGATGTGGAAGAGGAAGGGCTGGACCCAGCTTCTGGAGCTCCAAAGCCCTGGGGCGCGAATTCCAACCTGGGTTCCCCCAGTCGGATTGCTTTGCGACTTGCTCTTCCTTTGCCTATTTCCCCGCGCTGCGAGTGGGGCCCTGCAGACCTGTAGCACACATTTTCTAGTCACCCCCCGGTTATCGGGCATCTAGGTTACCAAAAGGGAGTCGCTGTTTTTGCAATGAAGGGGACAGGGAGGTCACTTAGTCAAGGGAGCATGGTGTGACAAGGTGAAGGGCCGAGGGTGTGGCTTGGTCCCACCGTCTATTTTCTGGGTGCACCCCCCCCGCCCCCCACGGATCCCAGGCCCAGAAAGGAATCGCCTAGCCGTGAGGGCGCCCCCACCTCCTCCTGCCTCCTGGTCCCTGGAGGATCCTCGGCTCCCGTGCCTGCTGCCGCAGGCGGCACCATCTGCACCGCACAGGTGTGCCCGGCCCCCTGCCCAACCTGGGGGCTGCGAACACTGGGCCGATTGTGGCCCCCGCGAGCCCGCGGGCAGCTGCGCCCTGGCTGCCATCTGTGTGCGCGGGGCCTCGGGGGGCGGGGGCCGGGGCGGCGCGGGGGGCCGGGGGACGCCGGGACGCGCCCTCGCCGGGCTCCATTCAAGCGCTGCCAAGGCCTAATTGATGAGAAATGGCCCCGAGCAGGTGCGAACCTGTCTCCGGAGGCGGCGGGGCGGGGGCCGGGGCGGGGAGGGGGCGGCTGCTTAGTGGGAGCGCAGCTGTCGAGGGGTCATTACCGCGGCGGCCTCCCCAGGGCATTCCAGCCTGGAGGGGGGGGGTAGGGGTGGGGAGAAAAAGCAGGGACAGAGGGAAAGGTGATGGGTGAGCGCGCGGGGAAAGGCACCCCCAATCCCTTTGTTGCAGCCGAAGTTCCCTCTCGCCAGGACCTCAGATCTCCAAGGACTGTAGCCGCTGAGACCTCTCTCATTGGAGGAGACTGAAGTCACGTGGGCCCAGCCTCACGCCCGCCGACACCAGCAAGTGAGAGCGCCACCAGACATTCCCAGTCCAGGACTGAGTGTCCCCAAGAGTCTCTCCACTTCCTTTCTTTCTTTTTTTATTTTTTCTGCTCCAGGCATGGACATGAAATGCTGTGGAGGGTTTTGAAATTCTGTCCCATTTTATGTTTATAGTGACTACATTGACCCTTTGGAACACCTGTCTGCCCCCAAATGCCAGTCAAAGTGTGATCAAATGCTGCTGTATGATTCCGTGTCCCCGTGGCCCTGCAGACAGGGTGGGCCGGCCACGTGGCAGAGCGTCCACCTGCGTGGGGAGCCTCTTCGCAGCGAGCCTGCTCCTGGCACCAGCTGCTGCTCCTTCTCCTTGGGACCGAGGGGAGAGCTCATACAGTTGTAAGGTCCAAAGGGGTCCTCCTGGGCCCACCCCCCACCTTTCAAAACACCCCAGCGGCCCGGTGAGTGGGACCCACATTCTCAGTGCCACACCCTGAGCCGGGGTCCCCCCTGCAGCAGCCAGAGCAATCTCCTCAAAACGCAAATCGGAGCTTATCCTGCGCCCCTGAAAACCCTCCAGTCATTCCCATCCCTCCGGTGGCCCACGGGCCAGCGTGGTCTTGCTCAAGGACACCTCCCGTACTCTGGTAGGCACTAATCCTGCCACACTAGGGCAGCAATAACGTGCCCGCTGTGTGCCAGGCGCCGACCAGGGTCTTGGGGAAAAGCAGTAACGAAACCGACAAAAGTCCCACCTGCGTGGGCTGGCATTCTAGAAACAAGCAATTCAATGACAATAACGGCGTGGGTCACTCTCAGTCCTTCCGAATGGTCACAGCTGCCCTTTCCTCGGGGCCTTTGCACGTGCTATGCCCACAGCCCAAAACGCTGCCCCGTAGATGTGCAGGCACTTGGGATCTTCAGTGTTGTCTCCTCTGCTCTGGGCACCTCTGCGGCGCGGGGGAGAACGCGTCTCCGCAGGATTTGCTTTCAGAGGCCTCGGCTGCGGGTGATGGATGGGAGGGCCGAGATCAAGCAGGGCCGTGCCGGTGGGATGCCCATCGTGTGGAGGTGGTCCGTCCTTTTCAATGAAACCACTGAGCCAGAGGCCTGTTCTTCTAAGGTCGTGGCTGGTGAGGACATTGTTGACTCCCTGTAGCGAGCTGAATAGTGTCCCATCCCCCGCCAAAAAAGGTAGGTCCAAGTCCGGGCACCTATGGATGTGACCTTATTTGGAATAAGGGTCTTTGCAAATGTAATTAAGGTGTAAGGATCCTAAGATGAGTCCTCCTGGATTAGGGTGGCACTAAATCCAATGACAGGTGTCCTTAAGAGACAGAAAAGAAGCCATACAGAGAGGGAAGAAGGCCAGGTGAAGATGGGGGCAAAGGTTGGGGTGATGCTGCCAGAGCCAGTGGGTGCCAGCAGCCATCAGAAGCTGGAAGAGGCAAGGAAGGAGTCCTCCCTAGAGCAGGCGTGGACCTGCCAACGCTTTGAGTTTGGATGTCCGGCCTCCAGAACGGGGAGAATAAATTTCTATTGCTTTAAGCCACCAGGTTTGTGGTCATTTGTTGCAGAGACCCTAGGAAACTAACACATTCCTGTCTCTCTCTCTCTCTCTCTCTCTCTCTCTCTCACACACACACACACACACACACACACACACACGAACAAAGAAACAACCCAAACAACCCCGTTTGCTTTCTCTTTCTCCCTTTGGAGCTCTGCCCGGCCAGGACTGCGTGAGGCTGGAGGAGGGGGAGCTCACAACCTGGACCCACTTGGAGGCAGGTCTCCTGTGAAGTTAGTGAAACTTAACCTTCAGGACTGGTCACCTGCCCGGGCACCTTCCAAAATCACCAGGAAGGGTCCTCACCACATTCATGGGCCCACACACTTGGGAAATGTACACAAGTACACTGCTATCCTTTATGGCCCTCGAGTTGGGGGCGACATGTTAGGGGTCCAGCCCAAGGGAAGTTTGTTTGGGATTGCTTTCGGTTGAGATATGTCATATGGCTCACAGTCACCTCTGAGCTTGGTTAAGTCATCGCTTGTCCTCCAGGTGTGACAGTGGTTACCTAGGAAACTCCTCCTGCTTGTTATGGCCCCAGACACATGGTCACAGCATAAGGATGGATGCCATCGACAAATTGGCCGATGACAGTCATCAGTCAGCGCGTATTTGAGATTAGTCACTGTGCTTAGAAAACTCATGTAGGAAGGAAACTTGAGAGTGGCTTCCCCAAATTTGACAATTGTCCTACAAATGTACGTGTGATGGGCTGACTTGTGTCCCCCTCAACAAATTTGTGTGCTAGCCCCCGGTGCCTCAGAATATGACTGTATTTGGAGGTAGAGTCTTCAAAGAGGTAGGGAAGTTCGCGTGAGGTCATCAGGACCGGGGCCCCTATGAAGAGAACAGAAAAGGCACACACACACACACACACACACACACACACACACACACCGGCAAGAGCACGTGAGGACACAGGGCCATCGCCAAGCCACGGACGGAGGCCTCAGCAGAAACCAGCGCCACCCACGCCTCCACCCCCGACTTCCGGCCTCCGCCACCATGAGAAAACCGCTGTCCTAGCCCCCCGACTGTGGTGCTCCGCTATGACAGCCCTAACGAACCAGTACCGTGTGTGACATGACCCACGAGCCATGGAGCCCAAAGCAACTTTTCTAAACTGCTGATTAATTGTCTTCTCATCGACTTTTCTAGAGGAAAGCAAGCGTTACCTTTCTTTTCTTCTCAGCAGGAAATTGTTATTTATAAGAGATGATCAAGAAGTTGTGGTCCATCTACTCCCAAAATTTGAAAGCCTCAGTCCGCAAAGATGAATGCACCCCAATATTCATCACAGCGCTGTTCACAGGGGCCGAGTCGTGGAAACAGCCAGAGTGCCCTGCGATAGATGACTGGATACAGAAGCTGTGGGACATACACACAATGGGGTGTCACTCAGCCATAAGAAAAGACCAAATAGGGCCATGTATGACAACATGGATGGACCTTGAGACCATCATGCAAAGCGAAATAAGCCAGACGGAGAAAACCAAGGACCATGTGATTTCACTCATGTGTGGACTAGAAAACCAGAAGCAGCAAAGAAGCAAAATCTCCTGAACACAGTTTGGTTAGGGGTGATCTGAGCGTATGTGGGGAGGGGATCGGAGAGAAGGGACATGGTGACGGAAGGAGAGCTGACGCTGGGTGGCAAACACACAACACAGGTGTCTCGTCACATTGGACACCTGGAAACTGTGTAATTTTTACTAACCAATGTCACCCCAATAAATGAAGCAATAAAAGAAAAACAACAACAACAAACAACAACACAAAAAAAAGAAGTTTGTGGTCAAAAAGGGGAAATCGTGATTAAGCTCCTTTCCTACACGAGCGAGAACATTTTGGGGCATCTCGGGTTTTCTTGTGAAGTGACTGCTCTGACACCAGCCGAACTGATGACCGGAAGTGTGCCAGGCAGCTCATTCATACCTACGGGGTCCGGCAGAAGTGACGCCCGGACTCGAGTTACCACTTTATTACAAAATCATAACCACACACACTTATGATTTGGGAGTACAAGAATTTGGTACAGATTACCAGCTCATAAAAGGGGGGATTGTTTGGGTAACCATAAGCATGCGTGGTTATGATTTTGTAATAAAATCATAACTCGGTTCCAGGCATTACTTCTATTGGACACTGTACATTGTGTGTGTGTGTGGGGGGGGTTCTCCTGGATTTCGTGATTTATGTTAGCTTTTTAAAAAGTAATTGGTTGTCATTCCCTTTTTTCTGAGTATTTATTTTTATGCCTGATTTGATTATTTGTAATTTTGTCTTCTTCTTTAAGAGGGCCCCTCAAATAGTGAAAGGTTCAGGCCCAAGATTGGATCTCTCCCTATCCTACCCCTCCCCATCCATTCCCAGCAGGTCAACGTCTCGGGGGACCGTTACCCCTCAGAGGGGCCCTGTCAGCCTCCAAGCCCTCAGAGCCTTTCCTGTCTGGGCCTTCCTTTCCCGGGAGGTGAGGGCTGAGTGCAGAAGGGGAGAGATGCATAATTGATGAGACTCCAAGCCTGGCTGGCTGAAGAGGTCAATTAATTATTAAATAGAGACTCAGTGGGGAGAAATTTCATTACGGGGTCATTTAATTAAGTAACAGGCCAGAGGGACATTCCAAGATGGGTTTTCAGAGGCTCCTGTTTCTGAGTTTGGTTGGGATCAAGTCTGAGTATGTAAAGACCAAGGGAATGGCTTTCAAACCCCGAGCATCTGTATAAATCCCTCCTCCTCCTCCCGCTCCCTCCCTCCCTCCCTCCCTCCCTCCCTCCCTCTTTCCCAACCTCCCCTTTTCCTTCATTATTTCAACTGTATTTACTGAGCATTTTCCATGAATCAGGCATTGTTTTAAACACTAGGGCTATGATGGCAACAAATCAGCTTAATTCTACTGGGGGGACAAGTAATGGCCAAGGGAAGGGACGAATAAGCAGGACGACATTGCACAGGTGTGACTGCTGCAGCGCACCCAGACGGTAGCGTCGGTCCCTCTGAGGAGTCAGAGTTTGAGCTGAGTCCCGACGCACAAGAGGGAAACTGTCCCATGACAATCAGGCAGGGGGACGGCAGGGGGACGGCAGGCGCAAAGGCTCTGAAATGGGACAGGCTGCTGAGGTCCAGGAGCAGCCAGGAGGCTGGAGTGGGTGAGGGAAGGTGAATTAGGACATGAGGTTCAAGAGGTGGGCAGGGGCCCGGTGGACATGGATGGACAGGGATTTTTTTGTCAGTGGGCACTGGGGTAAACTGTGTTAGGGCCCTTTTCATCTGTACGCGAGGGAGAGCCAACTCAAGCTGTCTTATTCAAAACAGAGGAATTTAGTGGATCGTGTTTCTAAAAACAAAAAACAAAAATTGAGATGACGGGCTTCAAGCATGGCTGAAACCAGTAGCTCAAAAGATGTCAGAATCATACTGCATTTTGGATTCTCTCTCTCACCTCCTCCCTTCCACCTCCCCCCTCCCCTCCCCCTACACCCCTCACACCCTATTCCCTTTTTCAGGTAGAGGTTCCCCTGTCATGGCAAAGGTGACCTCCAGCAGTTCCATGCTTTATCCTCCAAACTTAGAAACCTCTGCAGAAAGAGGACACCTATTCCTGAAAAGTTCCAGCTCCTATCCTGGGTTAAAAGTTGATCAAATGGCCTTGCTGAACCAATCACCGCTGGGAGTGTGGGATGCTCTGATTGGTCAGGACTTGGATTGGGGGAAGGAATGGATCCTCACAGACTAGGAGTAGGGGAGGGATGGACCCCAGATGAAAACCAGGGTTCTGTGGCCAGAAGAATTAAAAATGGATTCTGGGCAGACATAAACTATAGATGCCCATTGCGCCTCTCGGACCATCGGTCTCTTCTTCTTTGCCCACCAAAGGCTGTTGTTTTGGAGAATCCACCAGGAGGAATTACCCCATCTCGAGAATGGGCTTGCATGAGCTGGGGCCACCGACATAAATCCTGAACCCACAGGATTAGCAGGAGCGAGTTCTGAGTTAGGAAGGCAGCATAGAAATTTGGGAAGTGCTCAGTCTCTGAGGCCCCAAAAATAAACTTCAAGGTGATAAGCTCTGACAAGGACAAAGAGGGAAATCACACATGAACAAGAAGAAAACCCCACCAGAAAGAGCCCTTCTTTTCTGGGGTACTTTACAATGAAATTCAAAATGTAGAACGTATGCAAACATGGGTAAAGTGACATTTTCTGGTGGGAGGGTGTGCTGACACATCCGTTCTGAAGAGCGATCAGTTACCCGAGTCTAGTTAAGGATGTGCAAAAGTGTGGGACCCCACCTCCCTCTCCCAGGTCTCAACCCCAGACGGATCTCACGGGGCTCGGTAAGAGGACCTGTGTAAGGACGTACGGCCCGAGTTAGTGGTGCCGGTGAGGAGAGGGAGGTTACCTGGGTGTCCGGATGGGTACAATGTGGTTCTGAGCAGCCGTTAGGGCACTAGGTGAGGCGTGCACACCCCAATGTGGCTGCACCCTGAGAACCTCCTCCCAGCACAACACCGTGCACAGGAGATAAAATAAATTGTGTAGCAACACAGGCAAAAATGCACCTTAAACCCAGCGGCAGGTTGCCTGTGCACGTCGCAGAAGGAGTAGGCACCTGCAGCTTTAGAGCAAACGCTGGCTTTCGGGCTACCGACCAGGAAAACGTGAGGCGTCAGCTCTGGAGCTTCCGGTGCGCGGCTCGTCTCTTTCATCTTGTCTCCTCACCAGGGCACCTCGGTGTTGGGGAGAGACAGGCCACCTGGCAGCCGACGCTTCTCTCCTGCTACTTTGTCAACCGCCTTCTAGAAGCTGCTATGTCAATGCGCCCTGGCGCGGTGCTGGGCGGGCCCATCCCTGAACGCCGCCAGCCCGAGAGCGCGCTCCCCATCCGGGCTGGGTGAGGCCCGCGGGCTGCGGCCTTTGGTTCCCGTCGTGCTTTCTAAATGACAAAAACCAGTTCATAAGCACTATGACACCCTCTCACCTCACTTACCTCCTGCGGTGACAGTTTGGTGTTTGCTTCCAAACAATTCCCTGTGCCTACACGTAGGTGGGGAATTTTACTTCTTGCACCTAATGACGCCTGCCCTCCGTGTCTGTCAGGGCCCCGTCAGAGACAGGTGGCACGCTCAGCCCGCGCCGCAGAGGGCAGCGGAATGAATGAAATATGTACAACGGTGTGGGGCGCGGGGAAAGCAGCAAAGCACGGTGCGGGCACCTAGGGTGACAATATCGGGGAGCCAGTCACCACCTCTTCAGGCCAGAGGGATGCAGCGCGGGGAGACTAGGGCCCTCAGCTGGACACGACGAGCCCTTGGTGCCTGGCAGGGAGACCCTGCCCACTCGTGGGGCCTCACGCCCATGGTCATCATCCCAGGAGGGACAATGGAGGGGCCCCACGGGACCTGCCTCCCTAGCCGCCTCCCTTCCGTCCGCCTGCCCGGAAGGGATACCGGGGGTTTGGGAAACATGCGTCATCAAGAGCCAACAGCCGGTACAGATGGACAGGATGTGTGGTCCAGGAAAAGGACAGGAAGCAGCAATACCCTCGGGCTGTGGGACTGGGCATGGCTGGCTGTTGGGGCCGTCAACAGGTCTGAGAGCTGAGGAAGAGGACTCAGAGCTCAGCTTGCGTTGGCTCTGCCCTGAATGGAGAAGCGTTATCTGTAGCTTCCTAACCCTTTTCTCGCATGAGCCATCTTCACCCAGACTTGTCCCCCAGCAGGGGTCAGGAGGACGGAGGCTGGGCAGTGAGCCCCTGGGCCGGATGGTTCACTCAGGCAGGGTGAAACTGACAAGGTCAGGTGCACGAATGCCGTAAATAGTAGAAAAGACACATTAGAAATGACAGGCATAACGAAACCAGAAAATCCTCATTTCTAACCAGATACATTAAGTATCTGCTTTTCGGGTCTGCCCCAAAGATGTGCACAGCTGTCCGGCATTTGTGGGCCGGCTTCAGGCTGCTTAACTCGCACCTGCCTTCCCCGGGTCAGGCCTCGGTGGTGACCTTGGCTGTTTGTGCCCCTCTGCAAGAGATTTCGGGCAGGCAGAAGAGGGGGGCCCGGCTTTGTTGAAGGGCCGTCCGATGGAACTGGATTCGAAGGCAAACCTAGGAGCCGATGCAGTCTGATGGGACAGTCAGTGCAAAGAGTCACCCTCTCCCTCCAGAGAGCTGAGGAAGGGGGCTGGGCCAGCAAAGGTGGAGATTTGGAGCAGGAAGTACTGGGAAGTTGGTTTTGGTTTTTGTGGTAGGAACAATAAGAAGTGAAAAATGAAATGATTTTCAACGACCAATACTTGCGGTTGAGTTGACTCCCCAATAGCCATTCCCTCTTTCTTGCTCCTATGACCCTGATTTTGTTCTGAGGTACTGGGTCCAATTCCATAGCATGAATCAGTTGATCCAAGCCAATCGTGGCAGCTCAATCTTCTTCAGACAGTAATTGGACGAGGGGTGGGCATGTCACCCAGTGTGTGTCACTGCCATATAATGAAAGCTTTTCCTCTGACAGATAGATGGCAGATAAATAGATAGCTGATAAAGACAGATGATAGATAGGCAGACATAGATAAAGATTGATTTTGTTTCTCCTTGCAGTGATGGCGCCACGGCAACAATATTACAACCAGGAGAATCACAGAGGCACAGACTCAGAGTCCTGACATTGCAGGGTGACTGAACCGACCCCGAAAGCACTTCCATGTAGACCAGGATTTCTCAACTTCAGCATGATTGACACCTTGGAGCAGATACTTCCTTGTTGTGGGAGCTGCCCTGTGCATTGTAGACTATTTAGCAGCATCTCTGGTCTCCCCCCAACAGATGCCAGTAGCAGCCTCATCCCAGCCATGACAATTAAACAAACATGTCTCCACAGACATGGTCAGGTGGCTCCTGGTGGGCAAAATCATGCCTGGTCGGGATGGCTGCTCTCGGAACCCTGCTCAACGATACAATTATGTGCAGAGCTGAAGCCACGACTGGTTGGGCATTCTCAGCGGCAAGTCAGCCCCAGCGCTGGTCCTCAGGCAGCTCACCGTCTGCTAGCGGAGACACAATCATTCATTTATTCAGGTTTTTGTTCGTGTGTTTGTTTGTTCAAACTGATATTTACTGAGCCCCAGCCGGGCCCCATGCGCCGTTCTGGCGGCTGGGGACATCACAGGGAGCACGGCACGTTCCTCCTGCCGAGGCGCTGACGTCTTGGTGAGACACGGGGAACGAAGTGCGCACAGCGCGTCAGGTGGTGGCACCAGCGCTGAAGGAACGATGGGCTCCAGAGCGCACAGGGGCCGTGGAGGGGAGGCTCCTTCACACCCTCCTGGGCCATCAGGAGGGTCTTCCCTGATACGGTGCATCGGGTCCGAGTGCCACGGGCCCTGACAGAGTGGAAAACCAATCCTTTTTCCCAGACGTGTCCTCTGAGATGTTTATTAGATCCCCTGGAGACAGGCAGTGGTGGGGGGGGGGGGTAGAAGTCTGCGGGTACAGTTCCCCCCACTTACCTCCCATGGAAGCCTGGAACCCAAACGGTGCCGAACCCTAATTATAGCATATTTTTTTCCTGAACACACGTACCTATTACATAGTTTAATTCATAAATTATGCACAGTGAGAGATTAGCAACACCTAATAATAAAGTCAAACAATTATAACAATTTATTGTAATAAAATTTAGGTGAGAATGGTCTCTCTCTCTGACAATGACTGTGCCCACACGCCTAGCTCTGAGGGGTGTGCTGTACACCAGGCACGGCCAGCCTGGGGCCCCACACAGCTCAGAAAGGGGCCCAGCACAAATTCCTAAAACATTACGAGGTTTTGGTTTGTTTGTTCTTTTAGCTCATCAGCTGTCGTTAGTGTGAGTGTATTTTATGTGTGGCCCAAGACAGTTCTTCTTCCAGTGAAGCCACAAGGTGGGACGCCGCTGCTCTGCACGGTCACCCCGAGTGTCCCAATGCAGTTAAGCTCCCATTGTGCCGCGTGCAAACCTGCCTGACACCACATCCTGCAGGCGCCACCTTCGTTCTGTATCACGTCCCCACTCCCTTGCTGGTGGTCCCCATCCTTCTCAAATACACTTCTGGCACTTAAGTCCCTGTCTCAGGACTCAAAGGCTCTGAGCACCACCTTGGGGCCACTGCTGGCTCTGGTTTCTGGAAACAAGTGGCGAGGTTCCCTCTGACCCCATTCCCTGTGGTTGGAGAGGGCAGATCCTAAACAAGCACACCAGGAAATCAATAAGAGAATCATCAGATAATGCTGATGTCACCGAGGGATAAGCCTGGGGGCGGTGAAGGCTGGCGTCATCAGGGTAGTCCAGCAGGGCTCCTCCGAGGTGGTCCCTGAGGAGGAGAAGCAGCAGCCCGGGGTTGCACTGCAGGGAGAGTGCTCGGGGCTGTGAAAAGCTGGGCGTGCCGGAGGAGCAGAGGGGAGCCGTGTGATGGAGCTCCGAGAGCAAAGCAAGAGGTAGGAAGTGAGGTCAGAGAGGCTGCAGTGCCCGAAGGAAGAGTGAATGGATGGATGGACGGAGGGCCAGCTGACCTAGAGCTACAGAAATTGGAGAGGAGGCCATCTGGGGCAGATCTATGCCGCCCCTGACGGGAGGGGGAGGCCACCATCTAGGATGGCGACAGTCACCCATCAGAAATGTTGCAGCTGGGCCAGAAACGCTGCCTGTTGCTTTAATAACCATTCGGAGGTTGGAAGGCGGAAGGAGGCAGCCAGACAAGGTGAGGAGGGAGGGGAACCCCCAACAGCCTGCCCCACCAGGGCCTGCGAATCTGACAGCATCTGTCACCAGGAAATCACATGTAATTGCCCCAAGGGATAAAAATCCGGTTGGGGAAGCACTTAGGGCCAAGCGCAGTGGGTTAGTGGGACAGCCTGGTCCCCTTCCTTGTAGGGGGAGGAGAGGCCACTCCCAGGGGCAGGGGGGCAGGGTGTGTCTCAGGGAGTGCCGTTGCTGAGTGACCTATTGCGGGTTTTGGGGTAAGCCTCCTCACTCCCACGTCCCTGTGCCTGACCGCCCACCTCTGGAGTCACGCCTTTGAACTTAAGCTCCCCTACTAGAGCCCCAGGATACACGAGCACGTTGACACCTGTCAAAGCCTTCCCCCACATCCCGGGTCTGTTGGCACCTTGGTCAGGTGCCAAGGCAGCCCATGCGGGCATGGACACAGGTACTTTTCGGTATGCTGAAGGCATGGAACTAGTGGTACCATGGCCCAGCGGTTGTACGAGGTAAAGATGGGATTCAAATGGACTTAGACACAAAAAGAATGTACTGCTATTTTTTTATCGTGGTAAACTATGCACAACTTAGACATTACCATTTACGTCATTTTTTAAGCATGCAATTCAGTGGCATTCAGGATATTTTACGATGTTGTGCAATCATCACCACTATCTATCTCCAGAACATTTTCATCTTCCCAAACAGAAACGCGGTGCCTATCCAGCAATAACTCCCCATCCCCCCAAGCATTTGTTAGGGACTAAACAAATCCAGGAGGATGGGCTGACCTCACTCTGGCCGTTTGGTGCAAGGGCTCAGGGGCTGTCGCCTCTCGTCGCCACGTCCGCGGGGCTGATTCTGAGATGAGATTTTCCTCTGGGTCAGGATGGCCGATGGAGCTCCAGCCTCACAGCCTCACAGCACCAACTCCAGGGGGAGAGAGAAGCCACCCCCCTTCACGGTTACTTAATCAAAAGCCATGGGATTTGCTTGGATTGGCCGCTCTGCCTGGGCTGACATCATGTTGCTGTGGACTGAGTATTCGTGTCCACCTACACTGATATGCTGAAACGTAATCCCCAGAGTGTTGTGTTAGGAGAGGGGACCTTTGGGAGGGGACCAGGTCATGAGGGTGGAGCCCTCGTGAACGGGATCGGCGCCCATATAAGAAGAGACACCGGAGAGCTTGCATCTCTCCTCCCTGCTCTCCCCCGGGCCAGGGTGAGCAGGCAGCTGCCTGCAAACCAGGAGGCCGGCTCTCACCACATCCCGGGTCTGTTGGCACCTTGACCTTGGACTTCTTGACTTCTAGGATGGTGAGAAATAAATGGTTGCTGCTTAAACTCCCCAGCCTACAGTAATGTTGTTAGAGTAGCCTGAGCTGGCTAAGACACGTGTGACCCTGAACCAATCACTGTGGCTAGGGGCACTGGCCACGCAGGTGGCTTGTGGACTGTGAGTGGGGGAGAAGGTAGCTTCCCAGAGGAAAATCGGGGCCATGTTATCTGGTGAACGCATGCCGATTGGCAAAAATAACAGGTGGGCGCTACCCACTATGCCCTGAGCCCTCTTTCCGGAGTAAGTGGATAGCTCACGCTCTCAAGCAAGGCCTGCAAGTGCCATCGCAGCATTCCTGCTGCAGCAACATGAACTCCGGTGGCCATGCTGATTGGATAGAAGCCCAAAGCCACTTGAGGCCACCGTGCAGAGAGGGCCTCCTGGGTCTGAAGCCAACAGGAAGGAAAACAGCTGAAAGATGAAGAGGGACTGGTTGTGATGACACGGATGAGTCCCTGAACCAGCCAAGCTTGAAGACTTTTCTACTTCTGGAGAGTACACTTATGTGTACGCAAAAAGCCACCAAGTTTGCTTTATGGCTTAAGCCAGTTTGAGGTTTTATATTTTGTCACGTGTTATCCAGCGAGGATCAATGCTACTTCATGCCCACAAATCACTTAAGAAGCATGAAGCTAGATGATGTTAAACTCCCCGCTAGTCAAGAACTTCCCTTCCCAAAGTTGACAACAAAGAAATGTATGTTATCTGGGATATCTTGTCAAGCCAATGAAATTTTTCTCTAGTCACCACTTCCTTATCCACCTTTAACCACCCCTCCTGTCCCCCTTCCTAGCCTGTCCTTCTGTCCTTCTGCCCCACCCCAGGGGCAGGGGGTTGGGAGTGCCGGGAGATGATGGCAGTGACTGCAGTAGGAGACTCCAGTAAGGGGAATTTTGAGCAGAGCCAGGAGAAGATGAGGGAGGGCACCAGGTGGGTTTTGGAGGAAGTGCATTCTGGGCAGAGAGAATAGCATGTGCAAAGGTCTGGAGGCAGGCGCGAGCCTGCTGTGTCCCAGGAGCCCAGCGAGCCCGGAGGAGAGCACGGCCTGAGGTCAGAGAGGAAGCGAAGAAGGGGCAGGCTGCGCGGGGAGTGGGTAGTATTATTAATATTAACGTGACGTTCAGAGTTACCTATTGTTTTTGTCAACGGATTTTCTTCCCTCGCTGTGTTGAGATGCACTTGGCATGGAACATTGTGCAAGTTTAAGGCGTGCGATGTGATGATTCCATCAGGTATATATGGTGAAGTGCTCACGGTAGTAAGGTCACCATCCTTCACCCCACGTCGTCAGCATTTGGTCGTTGTGAGAACTTGGACACTCTCCTCTCTCAGTCACCTTCAAGTATGCGGTACTGCACTGCGGGCCATCGTCACCGTGCTGTGAGGTCACACGCGTTCTTGATCACACGCTCATGCTCCAACTACACGCATTCAGACCTCCACGCACATTGGCCTGTGGACACGGGCACACGACGCATCACACTCGGACACACGTGCACCTGTTTCCTCACACAGGCACGCCGACCTGCTCTGCCTAGGCTCACGCAGTCCCACCCATGCGCCCCCATTCTCTCTGACATGCACACGGGCGCATGCGTAGTTGTAGGTGTGCATGCGTGCTCACACGTGTAGGTCCATTCACACACACACACACACACACTCACGCGCACGCACTCTCACACACACTCACACACACTCACACATCACACACACTCACTCACACACACTCACACACACTGACACATCACACACTCACTCACACACACTCACACATCACACACACTCACACACACGCACGCGTGCGCACACTCTCATACACACTCACACACTCTCACACACACTCACACATCACACACACTCACACACACTCACACACACTCACTCACACACTCACATTCACACGCACGCACGCACATAATCACACATGCACTCTCACACACTCACACACTCACACTCACACACTCACACACACTCACACTCACACTCACACACACACACGCACTCACACACACTCACACACGCCTCGCACACACACATGCACTCACCGACAGCAAGCCTGCCCACAGGCGCGCAGCTCCAGGCCCCAGGCCCCTGGCTGGATACTCTGGGACACGGGTACGTGTGGGCTGTTCACACGTCTGCCTGGGCACCCCTGTCCAGATCCAAACACACAAACAACCACGTCCGCATCCACTCACCACCATCAGCCCTCCCCCCCGTTTTTCCCATTGGGGGTTCTTCAGTCAGGGGTCAAGACAGACATTTGAAGAGTCATCCTGCTGCTACATTGCTTCAGGGAAAGCTGGGGGGAGAGGGGAGGTTTATTATTAAATCTGGAAGGATCGCTCCTCTGGGGAAACTCTGAAGACGAAGGTCACAAACACCCCTCCACGGAAGACAGGAAGCTCAGCTCAGAGCAGGGGGTAATGGGGATCAGCCGAGACCATCTCACCGTTTTCATTAACCCCCGAGTTTCTTTCCCCCTCTCCTTCCCCCGAGTTCACGGGAGACTGACAGCCACAGCCGCAGTCTGCCAACTCGGCCTTCCACAGCAGAGGTTCTGGGGGCTGGGGTTGGGGGGAGCCCTGGGTTCTCATCAGTTCTGCCAGTGTAGTGGTTGAATAGTGGCCCCTCAAGTTCACGTCTACCTGGGAACTCAGAGTGTGACCGTATTTGGAAACAAGATCTTTGCAGATGTCCTTAGTTAAGGATGGCGGGATAAGGCCATCCTGGATGAGGGTGGGCCCTGAGTCCAGTGACTGGCAAGACGGAGTGGGACATGGAGACACACGGGGGCAGGCCTTGTGGTGACGGCAGAGAGTGGAGGGGTGCGGCTACCAGCCAAGGAACACGAGGATTGCCGGAACCCCCAGGAGCCAGCAGGAGGCAAAAAAGGATCCTCCCCTAGAGCCCTCAGATGGATGCAGGCCTGCTGTCACCTTCCTGTCCTGTTTCTGGCCTCCAGAACTGAGAGAGATTCAATTCCTGCCGTTTCACGCCACACGTTTGTGGTCCTTCGTTGCAGTGGATGAGGAAGACTAGTGCAGACTTTAACAGGCGGCACAGACCTGCACAAGTCCCTCACTCTGCTGGTCCTCGATTTGCTCACCTAGGAGATGGGGTGCTCTTGAACAGCAGTTTATTCCGCAAACGTGTGCTGGGCTTCTCCTCCACACCCGGCATTGGCTACACTGCAGGGAGCCCTGTCCCCGTGGAGCTGACATCTCAGAGGCATATGATGAACATGAAAATAAGTAAAATATCTAGCACTCTGGGACATGATAGGCCCCAACCATGGAGTCACCCTCAGCCCGATGCCTCGTAGAATCATAACCCCCAGGCTGGGCACTTCCTTTGGTCAGATAAACTCAAGAGAAGGGGGCCGTACAGACCGCTGAGGGCAGAGTTGGACGGGGTCTGGTGCAGCTGAGCAGGGGAGGGTGAGAGAGTCCTCCAAACTTCCCCATGCAGAGAGAAATTGGGGTGGCAAAGGCGCCTCTTGAGGTTCCTAACCCGCCACGTGTCTCCCCCTCAGGGCCTGTCTCCTCTTTGGGGTCATGGGGACACTGAGACTGGGGGACATCTGGAACTCATTAGGATGGCACTGATCCCACTCGGAGATGTTTTGACTGGACCCTTGCATGGGATTTCTCGTACATTACCCGTGTTTATTTTCCAATAAAGATTCTAATGTCAAGATTGCCAACCTGGCTCCTTCCAAGGGGAGAGTTGAGCCAGAGAGCCTGCCCTCTGACCCAGGGGTCCTTGGGTCTTCCAATGAGGATGGCAGAAGCATCAAGTCATGGTGCAGTGTCTTGTAGACAATCAGAACCCAAGGTCGAGCCCAACCCTCTCAACACGACCCCCCACAGCACGAAAGCAACCACAGACCATTCGCAAACAAATTGGGCCATGTTTCAATAAAACTTTATTTGCAACAACAGGCAGTGGGCCATGGTTTGCTGAGCCCCGCCCTGTGGTACTGCAGTGCTGACCACAAAATCTTGAATGCAGCGTGTGATCAATACATATTTGCTGATTGGATGGATGATTCTTGCTGCTCACTAGCTATGAGACCTTGGGCAAGCCACTTGCTCTCCTCTAAGGCTCCATTTCTGCATTTATAAAATAAGGAGATTGGACCTGATGAGCTGTGATCCTCCATGAGAGTGAGCTACAGCTTGCTGAGAATTTCAAGGTGCCCACAGCATGTCTGCATTATTTCATCTGAAAAAAGTACGTGGTGGGTATACCTGTCGTGCAAGGAGTGATATGTTTTCTTGGTCCCCTTCTTTGATACAACTTTATATTACTATTTCTTTATCTGAAAGTCTGGTCATAAATTACTGTAGGTCTCTGACCTTCAGAGCTCACAAGGGGACTGCTAAGTGACCTTTCCGTCCCCTGGTCTGGTTGTCACAGCCATGTATTTTCAGAACTTCCAGTGGTAAGTGACAGAAACGTAAACTGGCTTAAGCATTTGAAAAAAAAATGCATTGGCTCATGAAACTAAAAAAACCATGCACAATACGGCTTCTAGCACATTCTGGTGCAAAACTCTGAGGAGTGAATGATCTCTACTTCCAGATATATTTGTCCAGGTAGGAGGAGAAAAAACACTTTTAGCTTTGTTTATAGCATTTACGTACTGGACACGTGGCAGGTGGGCCTCTGCCTTGTCCCGAGGTTCACGGCTGAGCCAGGCCTGGCTGAGTGGCCTTCGGCCACCACGGAGGGCGTGCGGGAGGCCACGGATGGCGGTCGCACCCTGGCTGCATGGCCTGCAGCAGGTGGCCACACAGCGCACTCCAGAACGGGACTCCCGGTAACGTCTAAGTCAAGGGCGTTACTGTGAGGGGCGAGCGAGATAGCGTGCGCGAACGTGCTTGGAGAAATCCTATACAGCGTTAGGAACTATTATTGTTCCTGGAAGTGATTAGAGGCAGACATGGTTTCATCACCCTCCTGAGAGAGGGGGCCTGAAACCGAGAAGATTCGGGAGGTGTCAGACTGAAGGTGAACCGGGAAGGGCGGTGTGCAGATGAGAGATAAAGCAATGGGCTTACTGTGGCGGGAAACCTTAGGAGCTCCATAAATATTTAGCTTGTCGACAAGACGTCAGCGGAAATCTACCTGGGCCGGAAGGTTCCTGACAAGGCAGGCAGAGTGCCCTGGTGTCTAGCCTGAAGTCCTCAGAAAAGGAGGGGCCTTTTCTATTCTTTTCAGCTCCTTCAACCCTGGGAAGTCATGATCTAGGGAGAGGCCTGGAGCTCTGTGCAGAGGTGTGTGGAGGAGAGTACAGTTAGAAGGAAAGAGGACAGAGACAGGTGGAGAGGGGGAAGGAAGAGAAGAGGGAGCAGAGTGGAGATTCCTACTTTTCAGAACTGGAAGGGAGTCCACAGATCCTGCCCAACCCTCTAGGATGTGGAAGCTCAGAGAGGTCAAGCAACCTGCTGAAGGTCACACAGCTCAGCATGGGCCTCAGAAGAGAAAGATGAGCCACAAGGGAGGGGTGGGAGCAGCTGGAAGGTGGCAGAAGCTACTTCAAGCAGAGTCCCAGCTGGCAGGCCCGGCACTCTGCTGGGGTAGTGTGGAACCAAGAAAGGAATTTACTGGACTCCTGCATTGTGCTAACCTCCATGCTGGGCCCTTTCCTTCCTGACTGACTGTTGTCCTTGGATTATTCTTGGTCCCTACACTTAGATATGATTTTTCTTTGTTTTCTTTTCCTGAGCACGTTCCTTTGGTCTTCAGTGCACACGCTACATCGGGGAACTGTTAGGAAAGGCAAACTCAGTCCCTCTGGGCATTCCCATCCGAGTCCTGTGCAAATATCCTGTGGTCTGGGGTACCCCGTCACGGGAGGTCCTTCTTATCAGTACACAACCCCTGGTGGTGAGATGTCCGGTTCTCACACGGCCCATTTGGGACAGGAAGCCCCAAAACCTTTGGTGAGATTAGGGCTCCCTCTAGCCAGGGCCTCAGTTCCCCAGGTGAGAAGCCAGTGTCAGGGGCACCAACTCTGGAGCCAGATCACTGGAGTTCAAGCCACAGCTCTAGCACTTACTAGCTGTGCAAACGTGCCAACTGGCTTAACCTCTACGTGTCTCTCTAGCTTTGCAATGGAGATAATAAGTTATAGGATGAGCACAAGACACTGAGCGCCTGGCACAGAGGAGGTGGGAGGGAGAGGGGGAGGTGGGGGAGGGAGGTCGGAAGGGGGAGGGAGGTCCACCGCTCCTGGCCTTTCAGAGTCTGGCCCTGCCCTCCTCGGCCTCAGCTGCCCTTACTCTCGCTGTCTGGACCCTTGGCCGGCTGACCTGGCCCCTGGTGACTTTCTGAGGCTCTGAGCTCCTCCTGGATGTTGCTTCTCTCACTTGACCAAACCATTCATGACCTTGGCCAACGTCTTCAACCGAGCCAGATTCCAGATCCGGTGTCATCACACCCGTTTGACAGATCAGGAACCCCAGGCCCTGTGAGGGGCTGTGACTTGTCCTGGGTCCCACAACGAGACAAGGGCGGGACACAGACCCAGGTCTCCTGACGCCCGGCCCCGTGCTGCCTGCTCTGCCCGGCCGGAGAGGCTGCCTGGGCAATGGCTGAGCGCCTGGAGTCTAGACGGGTGGCTCCCAGCTGGGGACAATATCTCCCCCAGAGGACATACGGCAATGTCAGGAGACGGTTTGCTTGTCATGACTGGGGGGTGGGGGTGGGGCGCTTAGGCTTCTAGTGACAGAGCCCAGGAATGCTACCCAATGTCCTACAAATATTATGCATGGGACAATCCCACACTGCAGTTAGCCAGCCCCAGGTGCCAATAGTGTTGAAGCTGAGAAGCCCTGGTCTGGAGTCAGGCGGATTGAAACCCAGGATGCACTCTTGAACCCCAGGTTCTTCTTTGTAAGCCATGATAAGGCACACCAGCAAGCTCACGGCACTGGGGGAGGATGACGCGACCTGTCGTGGGTAGCGGCCTGAACACAGCGGCTGGTGGCAATCGAGCTTACTTGATACGTGGGGTGGAGGTGGGGACGGGGGTGGCATCCAGAGAGGCTGGCTCCCGACCGCGTCCGGGGCCTAAACTCCAGGAAGTGCAGTGGAGGACCACAGGGCCCAAACCAAGCCCAAGTGGCACACTTGTGTCTACTAGGATTTCGTGGTTCCTCCCCCCCCCCCCCCCCCCCCCCCCGCCATCAGCATTTGAACCCGAGTGTTCATTTAAAAGGAGAAACTGCATTACCTGGTCCTCACGCAGATCTGAGCCTCCATTTTAATTTGCCTTCATTATCTCCTTCTCTTATTAAGAACGGCAAATCTGTTTTGTGTTTTCATTATTCCATTAGCTCGAGGAAGCTCATCAGTAATGTGGAGAGCTGCCAACACAAAGGGCAGAATTTTCATACAGGCGATGCAATAATTGACCTAAATCGCTATCCTGTAGAGGCCGCAGCTCACAATTAGAGAAGGCGTGTGATTGGAAAAACGAGTTAAAATTGATTGAATTTCAGGGGAAACCAGGTTTGGAATGTGTTAATTGCATTTCGCCTAAGCACCAGGCCTACAGGAAGCAGCCGGAGATTTAGGGAAATAACAAAATCTTCTCTAGCAATGGCCCCAAATTGCTTAATAGGATAGGAGAGATCTGATTAAGATGGGGGGCTAATGAGCTCATTGTATTTCGGGGTGACAGACTGAAATTCCCATCTTAGAAACTCCTCGAGATAAGAGAGTAACAAACCTCGCCATCTGTTTTATGGCCTGGCTGAGTTTGGGGGGCAGATATCAGTGGTACCTCCTTCCTGTTAGAACCAAGGTCAGACTCTGGCCCACCTCCTCTCAAAGCCCGCCAGTGCCTTCTGGTTCATTCCAGGAAAAAGCCCTGTCCGTACAATAGTGTGCAAGACGACGTGTGACCTGTCCCCTAAACTTCACTCACCAGGGGCGACCAAGGTCCTTCATGGCCTGACCTCTGCTTAGGCCTCTAATGTCACCTTGTCCCTCATTGTTTTCTCCTCCCACTCGAACCACCTAGAATTCCTGAGATCCCGATGCCTCCATTTCTGCCTTGGCAGAACCTTCGCATATGTTCTCTCCGCCTCATTCACCTGGTTTGTTCCTAAGCTGCCCCCAGATCTTACTTGGTTCATGCCCTCCTTCTCCTCTAATCCTCTCTCTTAAAGTTTCTAGAAAGTCAAAGGAAAAAAATTAGTAGAAATCTCATTTTGTCAGACTAGCTGCCCCAGCCCCCCAGTTTCTGGACCTTTCCTCTCATCCTGTCATCTATACAGATAAAGTGGAAGCAGACATATTTATCCCCAATGACGTTGCTTCCTGGTCACCGTTGATTGGTCCGAAGGTGGCCTCTGATCCAAATTGGACCAATCAGAGTCCTTCCCTGGGAATTTGGAATGTGACATGAGGATCTGGGTCTCAGGCTGGCTGCACTTTTATGTCTTTCTCTTTCGCTCTCTGTGTTCCTTTCTTAATCCTTCTGCTTAATTTCCTTTTTGTACTTAATTTTATGTAAATGAATACATGCGATGATATGTATTTTTAAGTGCAGTACTTAATTCTCTTGTTCCTGTCTCCTCCCACTTTCGTCTAGTCAGCCCTGGAACCCAGCACTAGGTGACCCATGTTAATGGCTCAGAATATATCCTTTCAAAATATTTTTATTTGTGCTTATATTTATATCTATGTTTATATTTGTGTGAGACATACACATATATAAAAAATTGTTGGGAATTTTTTCAATTCTTTGTTTTATAAAATATGAGATTCTATTTTATACTCTTTTCTATACATTGTTTTCAAAAATATTCAAAAATATTTATTGAGCACCTACTACAGTGTCAGGCTCCAAGATATGATTGTGAATAGGACCGGCCAGTTCCTCACACTAGTCTCACTCAAGAGTTTTCAGAAAACTGGGCCCTCGGATGGCTGCACCCCTCCAACTTGGGCAGTCAGGGAAGGAATTCTGGACGAGGGTCATCGGAGCTGAAATCTCAAGGTGAGTCCCTCCCGTTCCCACAATTTCTGAATAATAGCAACAGTTACAGCAACAATGGTGGTCCCCCATAGTTGCATACTTACCTCTCCAGGGGTCCCTGCTCAATGGAGGAGAAGCCAGGGTCTTCAGTGACCTCATCACATGCCCCCCACCCTTACTTCTCCCCCAGTCCATCTTCTGGCACTTTCCCTTCCCTCACTCCCTTTCAGCCATGCTGGTCTCCCTGAAGATCTTCCATAAACGTCAGGCATGCTTCTGCTACGGGTCTCTGCGTGTTCCTTCCAGGTCTCCAGGAATACAACTTCCTCACCTCCATCAGACCACTGCTCATCTGTCACCTCCTTGTCTGCCTGTATCATAATGCTCCTCCCTGTCATCATAATCCTTCTCCCTGCCATTCCCATCTGGGAGCACTGCCTTGTTTTCCCCTCTCGTGCTTATTGCGATGTAACATATTCCACATGTTACCTATTTGTCTTATCTATTTGTCTGTCTCTCCCCATTAAAATGTAAGTTCTACAACACCTGGGATTTCTCTATCATGTTCTCTGCTGTCCTCCCAGCATTTGCCACAGAGGCTGGCACATAGTAAGTGCTCAATGCATGTGTAGAGCCAATGAATTGCACGTACTGCCCTGTAAGTTCGATCAATGCCCCTCAAAAATGAACACGCACGCAAGTCACTTGTGAAAACACAGATTCTGGAGCAGCAGGTTGGGGGTGGGGTCTGAGATGCTGCACTTCCATCAGCTCCCAGGGACTCTGATGTCACTGGTCCTCGGCCACCCACCACAGGCTCAGCCACAGTGACCCGCATGCATTTTACAGATGAGAAAAACCAGATCAGAAAGTTGATTCAATTGCACAAGGCTCCCAGCTTTGAGGGATGGGCTTGGTTTGAAGTCGGTCAGACACCCAAAGCCAATGTTGATGTAATGACTGCCCTACCTGGTTGCAGACCCCAAGACTTAGAAGTGTCCCCCAGGTGCTTGCACAAGTGTCCCTGTGAGAATACCATGGGTGCCAACTCAGGACCAGCACTGTCCATCCCAAGCCTGACTTGAGACAAGGCCCTGACACTCTGCACGCTTTCTCTAAATAGCCGTGTGCTGGAGTGTGTGTGTGTGTGTTGGGATCCTTCCAGAAAACTTTCTTAGTTTACTGGTTTGAAGGGAGCTCTCTCCAGGTCTAACATTGCTCTTGGTGAGTGCAAGCCAGTAAACTTGATAAGCAAATAGGGGGAAATTTGCAGCAGCACCTCATGAGAAGGTCAAGGGCCTTGATCTCCCTTTAGCCTGCTCCCAGAGCTTCATAGGAAACCCCAGAGGAGGCCAAAACGGCCGTTTTAGCCAGATCCTTCTATATCCTCGGTTCTGAACTCAGCATCTCAGGGACACGCTGCGGCGAGAGGCTCTCAAGTTCCCTCCCAGCTCTCGCCGCTGGCTAATTTCCGAGGCCGCTATTCCCAAATCTAACTAGCTCCCCCCACGTCCGAAGCGCAGTCACTCCCACGCAGGCAGATGTGCCCGCGGCCGCCTGCTGTCCCTGTGCCCACGCCAGCTGCCGGGTCCACGGGCCCATGGTGCTTTTCCATTTCCTCCAGTACTGACTGTCCCCTGAGACCTACCCCCAGCCCGAGAGCGGAATGGAATCCTAGTCTGGCTCCTCTCACGAGCAGCCTCACAGTTAACAGTGGGTGAATTCTAGAAGACTTGACAGGTCATAAATGCAATTCGCAAGGAGCCAGACAAGTAGTATACAGAAGACAGGTGGGTTAGGTGGCAGGGAGGTCCCAGAGGGCTCAAGCTGCACCCTCAGGAGGCGTTGCAGGTGGCAGTATCCTCACGCTGGCTGAGAGTTGCCCCGAGCAAAGGCCCCGGGTGGCCAGACCTAAACTCTGGCAGGAACATCTCTTTACAGGAACTCTCCCCGTGGTTAGAGGTTGCAAACTCATTTGCATGAGTCAAGTAAGCACGTGTGACAGCCACATTCAACCCACGAGGGCCACCAGTTTGGCTTAGAAAGCTAAGGGATGAGTAAATGTCAAGTAGTGGAGGTCTGTGGCAGTCAGAAAATCGGGGGGCAGAGTCGTGTGGAGACACCACTGCCCGGAGCTGCTACCTCGGCAGAGGGAGGCCGAATGAAGTTCCCGACCTTGCGCACACGTCTCCCGCCCATTGTGCTAAAGCTCCTGTCGCCGAGCCCGAGCAGAGCCCACAGGACCCGGCTGGCAGAGGGCACGCAGGTGAGACGCCCGGGCAGAGAGCAGGGAGGGAAAGGGTGAGGCGGTGAGTGGAAGACACCAGCACGAGACCCCACGCCCTGGTCACCCCTGTCACTTACCATAGCTGACCCCCTTTGACCAAATGACTTGAGGCCTCTGTGTCCATGTCACCTCTCAATGTTTCTATATTATTCACGCCCGTGTGGCCAGCCTAATCTTGCCCTGCAGTTCCGCACACCCTGTGTCTTCCTGGCTACGAGCTCGGGTCCTTTTGACCTGGGTTCTGACTTTTTAAGGTGGAATAGAAATAGAAATGAGCCTTGAGGTCCAACATTCTGATTTTGGGAGCTGGCTCTGCAGCTCGCTAGCTGTGTGGTGCTAGGTGAATCAAGCAGCCTCTCTGAGCCTCAGTTTCCACTTCTGCACCAATAACAAGGGAGGGTAGTGATCCCTCCCTTATAATGGTGTCGAAGGCTTAAACGTGACAGTCACATGGTGCTGGCACAGTGCCTGGAATTTCACAGGTACGCAGACAATTTAGATGCTATTATTTTTAATATTCTTATGACTCGGCCTCTTCCTTACCTGTTCCACCTTATACCTTGGTTACTACCATCTCTTTAACCCGTACTTCCACCTGGCTCCCCCCATGGGATACCCTGGGATATCCTTTCTCCTTGGAATACCCGTGTGACTGGAGGGCACCACCCCCAGCCGCAGCCCTCAACCCCACGTCCAGGACAAATGCATGGTCCTCGCGATTAGTCACCCTGCCCATCTGACACTGACCCCCGGGCCCCCGCCTGCACAGGTCCTTCTGCTTTCGGCCCGAGGAAGGACTCTGCGCTGAGTCATGACACCGCACGCAAAGATGTTCATTCTGCAGCGTTGATTATTGCGAAGAATTAAAACCAGCTTCAACGTACCAGGATAGGGGGGTGGGCTGAGAAGATGAAGGTTTATCGTGATGGCAGATGACGTAGCCTTTAGAGACGACATGTATGAAGTCTGTGATAACATAGAAAGTAAGCGCAGTGTCGTCAAGTGAACGAGCAGGGTTGGAAATGATTTCGTCGGATACGACTGGGGCAATGCCCGGGGGAGTGCCATGAGCCCATGGCGTGTAGGTGAGCTCGCCTAGATTCTCTCGATGAAAACATTTAAAAAGGAAAGAAAAATAATCCTTTAAACAGCGCCGGCAGTGCCTCCCATTTAATGAGGGCTCGCCCCTAACGGATGTGGACGAGAGGTGGCAATCTAGGGGAATATGTTTGGGTTCTAGCTCTCCTGGGGACGTCTCACTCCGGTGACCAGCTCTGGTGTCTCCGGGTACGAGACTGCCACATGACATGCCTTCTGATCACACTCCACGTAGCTGGTTTTGTGGAAACCAAACCGCTCGCTGCAATTTTATAGGCTTTCACGGCCATGTTTTGCAGTTTCTCACCACAGGCATTTGTCTTTATAAAACCTAACCCATCAAAATGAAAGCAAAAGCCGACGTATATTTAAAAAAAAAAAAAAAAAGCAACAGCAGCAAAGGCACCGAAATACTACTAGCGAGTGAATATCACTAAGTGTGGGTGATATTTTTTCTTCCCCCTTCGTCCATTCACTGATAAATATTTATTGAGCATCTACTGTGTGCCAGACGCTATTCTACGCACGGAAGAAAAAGCAGGGGCTAAAGAATCGCATGACTGTGTGGTGGGTGCAGACGGATAATAAACAGCTAAATCTGTAAAACACGGGGCAGGTCGGAGACTCACGCACCTCAGGAGAACACTGGGTGGTGTGTGTGGTGGCGCGAGTGGCAGGGACCACCGGGTTTGAGGGCGAGGGCTGCAGCTTCAAGTAGGGTGATGGGAGGGAAGGCCTCGTTGAAAAGGTAACAGCTGAGCAAAGATTGGGCGGAGAGCGGGGAGTGGGGATATTTTGGGGGAAGAAGGTTCCAGGCAGAGGGACAGCACGTACAGGAGTGTATACAAAGTGGCGAGGTGGCCAGCAGGCTGGAACAGAGAGAGAGGGGACAGTGGCTTGCCGACTTTCTGTGTTTGCTCTAGTGAGAGTGCAGCACTTGCATCATGGACATTAAAGACTTGTGTTGTCTTTTGTTTAAAGGAAGAAAAAAGGAGTCAGGGAGGGAGCGAGGTGGGGAAGAAGTGTCCTCGTTTCTGGCCCACGTCCATCCGATGGTTTTCTTCCTGCCACACGACGGCTGGCTTCCGGGAAGACCCAAGCATCCCTTCAGGGCTGCCCGGGTCGTCACGTGGCCGGCGTGAGAGATGCTCCTCTCCCTGGGCTCCGCGCGGTGTGGCCGGCGGACTCGGGACAGCGGGCTGCCCTGCTCCCTCCGTCAAGGCCCTGGCCTGGCCCACCACCCAGGGGAGCAGAGAGAAATGTGAGCAGACCACGCTGACCACCCAGGCCTCCAAGGGCACTAGGGGGTGATGCCAGCCCTGGGAAGGAGTCACCAGTAAAGATCCGAGGTGTCCATAAGGAGACGCCAATCCATTAACTTCACCCGAAGGGAAGAAAATAATTTTTCAATTACTGGTAACGGGAAACGAAAATAGTGGGAAATTGCAAATGACAATCTTTTTAGGACAGCCCTGGGGCCACTTCCAGCTGACCCCGTGCATTAACCCGGCAGGGAGACTTTTTACTTGGCTTCTCCCTCCTGCGTCCTTAATGGCATAAAATAAAAAGATTTTCGATAAGATTTCATTCTGTGACTCAATCGGCAAACCACACCAGGCTTCGCGGGGCACGCTGGCCTCGCTCTAATGGAAATTATTATTATTTTTGTTTTTAACGAGAATATCAATGCGGACCTGGATCCTACAGCCGAAAGCATATACAAAGGATTTTGTTTCGACGGGAAAGCTCTTCGGAGCTTCGCTTAACCCAGTACCGACCAGCCCCTCAGGCAGAGGACGGGAAACTCTGATGGGAGAACAGAATCCAAGATTCTTGCCACACAGCACAGCCAGAAAGCCTGGACGGACCCTCATGAGTTTCCTGGTCTTTGTTCTGTCCCTTAACTGACTGAAGGCACCCCCGGCCCTTTGCACCTGCAGCTATCGCTAATGCCTTGGCCTGTTGCCCTCCCTTGCTGTCTTTTTCTCAGTCTTCAACTTCAAACATCACGTGCTCAGGGAAGCTGGGCTCCCCCAGAACCCTCTCCCATTAGCCACGTGCGCAGCTTCCTTCGTGTCTCATCACAACCGTGATCACATGCAAATGTGTTTCATGCAGACTAGTCTGCTGAGTCAGGGAGACGTAGATGCTTTCGGTAATTTCGGTCTCCACGTCAGCGGTGGCCAGGTTTTCTCATCAGGAATCGATTCTCCAGGCGGATCCCCTCTCACGTAATCAGAGAGACCACCCCCCCAGAGGTTGTGACTTCACCAGCTTTGTTTGGTCAACACGAGAGGCTCTGCTCATTGGCACCATGAACGTTAGTCCTGGGGGTCAATGGTGAAAGCCATGGCCGGTGATCAGCAGAGCGGGTGTTAGAAACGTGTACCCTTCAGTGAGTCCCGGGCCAGCCAAGGTTAAGTGGATCGGAGGAACTCTTTCAGGGCCGCCCCTGCCGTAGCCTGCGCGGGTTTTAGCAATCTAGGCACGAGCTGTCTAACACAGTAGCCACAAGCCACCTTTTGACTATTTCAATGTCAATTAACCAAAATTAAAATAAAATTGATATTTCAGCTCCTCGGTTGCACTAGTTGAATATCAAGTGCCTTACCATCGCGTGTGGCTAGAGGCCAGTGTATGGGACAGCACAGAAGAGAACGTTCCAGAACTGCAGACGGGTCTGTTGGACAGAGCTATGAGATACAGGGTGGCTTGGCGGCGGGGAGCAGACGGGACACTCCAGAAAAAGCACTGTCCCAGACGCTGAAGACCCTCCGCTCGAAGGCTCTTACTGTGCCCTGGACTTCCAGACCCCCAGATGGTACACTGTGGGAAGGGGGGTGGGCGTTCCTTTGTCCTGGCTCTGCCACTAGCTTGCTGTGTGACCTTAGCAAGGTCGTCAGCCCACCTTGGGTCTCCCGCAGTCTCCCTATCTGTGCGCTGAAGGCACTGGGACCTGATGACTTTTTAGACGGTGCAATCGAGTTGTTGGGGTGACCACCATTTGTAACACTGAGATGGGAAGAACAGAAAACGGCCGAGCGCTGCGCACGCAGAAGGCCCTGGGAGGTGTGCGAGTGGGCGCGCTCGTGCGTGGGCTGGGTCACCAGGGAGGCCGTCGTCAGAGGAGTCGGGAGGGCCTGCTCCGATGGCCCGTCGGGACCGCCCAGACCGCGCGGACCAGCGCCCGCAGCCCGGAGGGCGGACGGTACAGCGCACTCCCGGGCCGAGAGGAACCGGGGCGTGTGTTCTGAGCAGGCGCTGCCCGCGTTCTCATCACTCCCGACGTGCGACCATCACATGAAGCTACATTTCAAAAGCCGAGCAGGGCCCGGGGGCCCGGTATTTCCCAGGGGTCTGTCCCCACACTGGCATCCACGTGGTCTGAAACTCCGAAATCTCGCCCTCCTCCCTCCCTCCGTCACTCCGCGGTGCTTACCTTCCCATTCATTCCTTCGTTCACTCACTCACTCAGTCACACACAAACTCGCTCATGCGATCACTGACCACCACCCGCGTCAGGACTGCCTGCCCCGGGCCCAAGCGGGGCTGGCGACACGGTGTCTGCGGGTGGCGGGACTCGGAGAAGCCAGATGGACCGGGGCCGGGCCTAGAGGGCGCATGTGGGGCTGATCTGTTCTCTCCCCTGTAGTCGGACGTACAATAAAATGTTTACAGACAAATCAAAGGCCTGCTCAGGCATCACACGTCACAGTAGCTGACAGGACCCCCACCTCGGGCTTTGGTCCCTGACCCCTCTCTCACCTCCTGTGCTGGCCCGGGGGCTCTTCCTGAGTCACTCCAGGTGCTCTCTCCTCAGGGCCTTTGCACTTACTGTCCTCCTCCCCACCCCCACCTCCAGCTGTCCCCCTGCCTTGCTTCCTCCACAACCTCAGGCCTCTGCTCAAACCCTACCTGCTCAGGGACGCCTTCCCCCATCACCCTATTTAAACTTCCAAATCCCCCATGGCACCCTATTTCTCGTTTCCTGCCTTAGTTTCTCCACAGCACTTACCACCTTATCGCATACGACACAATTTTATTGTGATTTATTTATTGCTCCATTAAAATGTCAGTTGCACGAGGGCCGGAGCTTTGTCCTTTTATTGCCCCTTACATCCTCAGGGTCTAGACTAACATGACAGCATGTGGCAGGTGCTCCAAAAAAAAAAAATGTGCTAAATGAATGACTGAATGAGGCACAGATACAGATATTGATAAAGATCTTAGCGTAAAGGAAACTCCAAAAGGCTTACTGAGGGCCCCGGGCTGGTGGGATCACGGGGACCCATTTGACCCTTCTTTGTGCTCACCTGTATCTTACAAACGTTGCTACAACACCTAGCAATCATTTTTGCAATTTGAAAGATAAAACAAATAATGATTTTGTAAAACAAATGCAAGGGGTCCTTTTTTTTTTTTTATTATTGGACCAGAATTGTGTTTTCATCCCCCTCTTCCAGCACCATTGCTCTGACTCTAAGGAAGCCAAAAACAAAGCATTCCGCCCTCCTTGGGCACAGACGGCGAGCTCTGGAACCCAGGGAGGGGAGGGGTGAGCAGGGGCAGTGGCACACGTGTCAGCCGCCCTGCCTTCCAGTCTCCGCACATGGCACTGCCACCTGCTCAGGAGTACGAAAAAGAAACCCAAGAGGCACCCTCCGCTGTCCCTCACCCCCCATGTCCCACTCCTCACCAAGCCCCAGGGAACTTTCTGGACGATTGATCTCGAAGTGGATCGCGTCTCTGCGCACTCCCTGACCCGGCGCTGGCCCCAGCGGGTCCTCTCCTATCAGCTTGCACGCCCATCGCCTCCTGCAGCTCCGCAGCCCCAAGAAAAAGTGTAAAGAGATTGTCACTCCTGTTCATAACCCACCAGAGACACGCTACTGCTCTTAGAACGCAGGCCGGAGTCCCCTCTGCAGCCACCCACAAGACCTGCCCGCCTCCCTCCACGTGTTCCTGGCAGAAGCGCTCATGTCGCCGCTCCTTCACCAGGCTGACTTCTTGTCATCATCCAGGGGGCCGCCTGAAAGTCCCTTCCTCTGAGAGGCAGGCCACCACCCAGCAGCTCTCAGTGCCACTGCCCTGGGTGCCGGCCCCGCCCCCGCCCTGCTCCCCAGGTAACATCCGAGATGGCTCTGGGTGTTACCTATCTCCCCAGACCTGCGTCTCCTTGCTTGTCACAGTGCCACCCCTGGGCACAACACGGCCTGGCACACGGGCGGAGTTTAAAACGCGGCTGGCGACCGGAGGCACGCACCCACGCCGCCGCTGTCACTCCGGCTGCTGTGAAGAGCGCATTGGACAACAGACAAGCCCTCGGATCACCTTGTGGGGGGATCCAGGCCACAGGCTGCTGTGTCCGCGACGATTTCACCTGCGCGGGGGAAACATCAAAACTAAACAAACCAAACGTTCAACAACTTTGCCTGGAAAAAGACAGGGAAACTCGCTCTTTACAGTTTTAGCTGTCCCTGGAAGGGAGACCCCGGGCCGTTTACGCGTCTGGGTTCGGCCTTGGACGCTTTCCGCAGTTCTTTAAAAGGCGCATTTGCATTTCCTTCCCCGCGAGAACGCGAGAGATGGAAAGGAGCGGAGGAACTCCTGCGCCCTCTGCTGCTCGTCATCTGGAACTGCAGGGGAGTTCCCAGGACCGGCCCCAAGTGGAGCATTTGGGGGTGACAGGAAAAGATGTCCCACCAAAATCTGGAAGCAGGTTTTAGAAGTGGGTGAGAAGAGGGATCGTGACAGGCTCCCGCATGGCCCTGGGAATCTCTCCAATGTCCCCAGTCTCCTCATGCTCCGGAGAAGGCCCGCAGAATTCCACGCCTCACCTCCCACCCCTCCCCCGCCCTGAGGGAGCCCCGCCCTCCCAGGTTCCCCACTTCCCGTTCCCTGAAGAGCTCTCCTAGTGGGAGGGTCAGGCTTCCTGGGTTGACACTCCCTGCTTGTGTGTCTCTGGGCAGGTTACTTAACTGGTCTGGGCCGCACCCTCCTATCACAACAGGACGGTGATAAATCAAGATTTTTTGCAGCGTCAGCACTACTGACACTCTGGGCCAGGTCATTCTCTGTCGTGGGGGCCGTCCTGTGCACTGTAGGAGGTCTAGCAGTAACCCCAGGCCTCTACCCACTAGATGCCAGCAGCTCCCCACTCCCTACTCATGACAACCCAGAGGGTCTCCAGATGTCCCCTTGGGGGCACAGTCGCCCCTGGTTGAGAACCACTGCCTTCTTGGTTGTTATTATTACACTCACACTTCACTAGTTTTCTGCTGTTAAAAGATGCTTAGAAAAATACTAAAGAATAATTTAGAGGTAATGGGCTCTGATAAGAAAATGGGGGGAACAAAAGAGGAGCCTAACACTCCCTCCCCTTGGCTGCACCCCACCCCAGTTGGCTGCTGTCAGCATGCAAGGTTAGCACACATTCCCGGTCCCCCATAAATGTCCCCCTGCCCCTGCCGGAGCAGGCCCCAGGCTGCAGAGGTGGGACGGGCCTCCAGGCCCCCTGTGTGCTGGGCCTGTTGTGCTTGGCGTGCGCTGCGGGTCTCCACAGCGAGGAGAACGTATTCAATTAACCTAGAAAAATAATAGCACAAAGGGTCAGAGTTATTGTGAAAGAGAAAAGGTGGTGAAAAGAGTCTGGCAAACAAGTCCCTGGTGGGGATGGATAAGGGAGGCCAAACAGCTTGGCTAAACTAGGAGAAACCTCCATGTTTGGGGGCATTGGTGTCCCCCTGAAGGGGACAGGACCAGCTAGGAAAACAAAGATCTGCTCCATTCCTCAGGCTGTGGGCCTCCATTCTGGAGTGAGGAGTGAGGAGGCAAGGAAAATACGGCGGGATCCAAGTCTCCCTGGGTTCCTCCTGGGCTGGAGCACAGAGATCCACAAGGTTGGCCCAAAAAATGCCCGCAGGTTTGGGGTGGGGGAGGCTAGTAGGAGTAGGGGGATGTTTATCTCCTCAATTCCTGGGGTGAGAAGGTCTTTCTATCCCCAAAGCTTGGAGCTTAGGAAGACAGAGATAAGAATAGAGGAGATGGGTGAGGTGGGGACCTTGACCCTGGGGAAGTGGCCTCTGATGTTAACAAAGCCCCTCTTCCCCACCCCACCCCCTGCCTGAGTGCATATTAAAGAGCCAGGCACTGTGCCAAGTGCTTTGCAGAGTTCATTCCAGTAAATCCTCAGAACCACCCGGTGTGACAGCCTCCAGCCACGCAGTTATTCATTCAGCAAATATTTGATGAACACCTACTACGTAACCAGGTTCTCTGCTTGGGGGTAGAGACGCAATAAGAAATCAGATGTGGGGGTGCTGAGCGGCTCAGCTTCCCACACTGCTGGTGGGAATGTAAATAGGTGCAGCCATTCTGCAGCAGCCTGGAAGTTTCCATATAAATTTGAACACACTCTTACCATACGGCCTAGCAATCCCGCTCCTGGCCATTTAACCCAGAGAAATGAAAAACCTATGTGCACGACAAAACCTGTGCATGAAAGGTTAGAGCAGCACATGCAAAATCACTCCAAATTGGAACCGTCCCTCACCGAGGGACTTGGCAACAGAAAGGAATGAACTATGGGTAGACACAACAACGTGGGTGAATCTCGAAAGCATTATACTGAGCACAAGAAGCCAGTCTCACAAGCCTATCTGCTGTGATTCGTTTCTAGAAGAGGCAAAGCTTCAGCGGCACAGAGCAGATCAGTGGTCACCAACGGGTGGGGTCGGGGGACGGGCTGGCAAAGGGGCAGCTCAAAGGTATTGTTGGACGTGATGGAACCGTTTTGTATCTTGATTGTGGTTATGCAAACTCTCTGCACTTATCATACTTGTGTTATGTTCCAATAAGCTTACGGCGAAGTCACGGACAAGGACCGCCAGGATTGCTAGCAGAAGAGCTCCTAGAAAATCATTAAGCTTGGGGCCCATTATCAGACCATGGGAATTACTATTTTTAAACAAATCCCACCATCTCTGTGCCTAGTACTGTGGTTGTGTTCTCTCTGTGTGTGTATGTGTGCACATGTACCTGTGTGTGTGTGTGTGTGTACATGTGTCAGAGGCATGAGTTTTAAACTCTACCTTTGTAAAAGTGACTTCAATTTTGATAACTCTATTTTGGATTTTTTTTTAATCTTTCCGGTTCAGGCTTCTCTTGCTCTCTGAGAGTCTCTGCTGACTTCTCTCAGCAGCCCTCCCTGCGCGGTGGGTCTCATTGTCCCTGTTGCATAGACGAGAACTCAGAGGTCCGTGTGTGGGCGGAGCTCCTGCGCTCTGCTCCAATCACACCGTCTCTCCTCCCACCACCTACGGCCCCGGGAGGCACCCTGACTTCCATTAGGGACGAGCTCCGGAAATGAGCCTTGGTATTTCGTTGACAAGCTTGGCGGGCTGGACCAAGACGGAGACAAGATTCCCCCTTGTCACTCCTAGAGAACCCCCGAGATTTTTTTCTCCACCACCCACCCCTGTGGCCTCAAAATTACAGTGTCCAGCAGCTGCTGCTGTGCAAACGTCTTTATTAGATGCTTCGTGCGCCCTCGTGTGTCTCTACGGTGTAATAACATCGTAGAGTTTTCAAAACGGTGATTAAAATACGCAGCAACGATGATACTAGTGGCTGCTATTCCTTATTGAGCGCTGATGTGTCAAGAAATGAATTAAAAAGTTTAAATGCACCAAAGTTCCATTTGGAAGAAATTATATATGGTTATGACAAAAAAAATCACACAACAAACAGCAAAATGTGATCTCCCTCTCACCCTGCTCCCCACAATGTGACAGGCGCTCTGGGAGGTTGGAAGGGGCACAACCTGCCTGACCTCGTGCTGTGGCCCTGACAGGGGTCTGTGCACAAATGTATCTATGGGATAAATTCTTACACATTGAAATGCATGTGCGTGCAGTACTTCTCAGAGGCAGTGAGTATCACTCGGAACCACAGTGCTGGCACTGTGGTGGCGGTGGCAGATAACTTCCCCATTCCCTTTACTTCATAAACCACAATTAAGTGCCTACGGGAGGCAAGGCATTGTGTTAAGTCCCGTGAGAGACCACAGGATGACCGGACTCACGGGGTCCCCTAGACGTGACTCGAAGGCCCCCTAGGCGGCGGAGGCTGCTGCCCAGCCCTGCCCTGCCCTGCCAGGCTTTCTCACTCCCTGGGGGTGGCAGTCTGTGCCCTTCTGCTCCAGGAGCTCACTCCTGCAGTGTGACTCAGGCATTGGCTGGCGATGGCGGCCACTCTCAGGGCAGCCGGCGCTTTGGAGTCGGACGCACACGGGGGCGACACCCAGCTCTGATGTGCAGGTATGTGGCGCTGGGCAGGTTTCATGTCCTGGCAGAGAGCCGAATTTCCTTACCTATAAAATCTGGAGAATAACAGTTCCTTCAAGGGTGTCGGGGAAACCGAGGTGCTTCAGAAATATTTGTTAAATAATGAATGGAGGAAACTCTTGATGGGGAGGCGGGAGGAGGCGAGTACCAGTGGGGGAGGGGAGAGGTGTAAATGAATGAAGTTTGGAATTTTGACACGACTTGGCATTTTATTATTGACTTTAGACCGTTGTTACAGTTGGAAGTGACTGGGGGCATTTTAATTTGTTTTCATCGTCACATTGTTATTGATCGCCATGATAATGAACAACAGTTTATGTAACCGTTTATTTATTTATCTAAGAATGAACAGAAAAGCTATGGGAACAACCCAAGAGCCCATACAGAGCCAGGTAAGGAACTGTCCCACCGACCACGTTTGGATGGGTGCTGGGAGGGGAGAACAGAGCTGATGGTTGCGCCTGTGACCTCCACTCTCTCAGTGTACCCAAAGGTGAACCCCAGGAGCCAGCTCGAGGTTACAGTGATGGCAGGTGGGTGGTGGGTCTTCCTTTCCCACCTGTATGGAAGGGGGCTTCAGATCAGGTGATAGGCGGGTGAGCCTGCAAGGCTGGCAGTATCAGGGTAACTTGGGGGGGGGGTCCCATGATAATTGTCTTCAGCCGTTAACCCACCAGGCAGTCAGGGAAGTTAGTGTGGCTGCTGGTGCGTTAACCACTGTCCAGATCTGAAGAGGCTGGTGAAAAGGGCATTGAAGAGTTGATATGGAGCAAAACTCTTATAGTTCCTCCCGAGAGCTACCTGATCTGGTCAGTCGTCAAGGATGTGGTGGGAACTTATTTCGCTTAGACAGACTTCAAGGAGAAGGCAATGAGCCCTGGTGTCCAGATGGGGTGTGGCTGCCAGCTCCCATCTCTTGAGTTGACATCTGATTGACAGAGGGCCTCCCTGAGAGCTCTTTGGATCCTATCTCAGTAACCACCAACCCGCCCGTCAAACCCAGAGATTTAGGATGGCATTGGAGCCCAGGTCTGGAAGAACTTAGCACCTTCATACTGCCAAGTCCAGGGGGAAAATATGCACACAGAGAAACCAGAAAAGCATAGGCTGTCGGGGAGAAAGAGAGAGGAAAAATGAAAACACTCTGTTTCCACTGGCAGGATCCATCTTTGCCAGGAAAACTGGAATGTTGACTTGGTAAGCACATAATTCAATTTTCTATACCCTCAGACGCGAAGAGAAGCCAGACACGGAGAGAAATCGCTGATGCGAGCCCTAACATTGGCAAAGGCAGCAAAGCCTATGCCCTCAGCCTCACGTAAAATGCTTGATACTCCAAAAAGTAAACACCACCGCGTGTTACATACAGTATGACCCCGATGATGTGAACAACCATTCTAGCTAGCTAGCTATCTCCATATCTAACTAGCCTGATTTATCATCATGGACATAAGCTTGGACCAATGTACACCAAACTGTCTTTCGTAACTAATAGGGCGTGGGCAGTTTTTATTTCTGACCTTCGTATTTTTCAGCGTTTCTCAATTTCTCTAAAGTAAAAAGGTGTCCTGTGCCATGTCGGGCATTTTTAAATGATATTTTTTTTACCTGACCAGTCCCTTTGTTATTGAAACAAGACTTATGGCCTTGCACGCACATGAACACACATGCAGCATAGGTTTTAAATGGGGAGCTACTGTCCTCTCCTATCTTCCCAACACTCCCAGGCCCCACTGCCTTGACATAACTAATGTTGGAATTGTTATTGTATTTTTAGGTTGTCACCATAAGAATTTATACTGGGCGTGAAAAGCTGAGTGGGGTCTGTAGCAAGCCAAGGAGTCAAACCTCGTGTAACTGGAGGGACTGCTACTCTGCGCCCCCTGGTGGCTGCACTTCAGAATGCAGGCCCCGCCTGGCGAGATCTTATTCAAGGCAGAAACACGGAGTTACATAAAATGGCCCAAATTTTAAAAGCTGGCAACTAAGTAAAAAATTTTAAAAGTCATGTCTGGGACAAATAGAATACATTTGAAGACCAGTTTCCAGAGCACTGGGGCATCTGCTTTGAGAAATAAACATAGAGTGTTCTTATCTTATGAACCCTAAATAATGTCTAAGTGATGAGATGGGGAATTTTGTTCACATACAAGCCCTTCACTGCCTCTTCCTCCTTTCATATCCTTGTTTTCATGAGTTATATTATTGCTTGTTCTACCAGTGGCTTTTATGATTTTATATATTTACTGTCATTTAAAAATTTTTTATCAACTTTTTATGGCACCTACAACGTATGAGGAAGAAAGCATCTTCCATTAATCTATTGGGTGGTAATGATGACCAGTTATTTTGTATCTGTAACACTCCAGGCACTTTACATTTGCTTATTTATTCATTCAACAAACATTTATTGTGACTACTTATGTACCAGGCACTGTTCTAGACATGGAAAATACAGTGGCAAACAAAACAAGTAAAATGTCCCACCTTTGTGGAACTTAGCTCTATGCTAGCAGAGGACATGGGTAGTAAATTAACAAATCAGTGAGGTATGTAGCATGTTAGAGAGTGGCAGGGGCCAAGGAGGGATAAAGCAGGGAAGGAGGAGTGTGAAGGATCAGCATGTGCACGTGTACATGTACTGTGCATGTGTGTGTATGCATGTGTGCGTGCCCGTGTGAACGTGAAATGTCAGCTATGGTAGCCAGGGAAGGCCTTCCTGAATAACCGATGGAATGAAGGCAGGGAGTGGGCCATGCAAGTATTTGCTGTGTGCACGTGCCCACCACAGGCACAGAGAGGGCCGAGGACAGGAGGTGAAGTGTGCCAGGTGTGTGGGAAGGGATTAAGGAGAGATGAGATCTGAGAGGAAAGGGTGGGCCACCCAGGGAGGGCCTGAGAAGTGGTGAGAAATGCTCCCCTGACTCAGACGGGGAGCTGCGGGGAGATCAGCGCAGAAGAGTGGCATGGACTGACTTAGACTTTTAAATGCAGTAAGGAGGCTGTGATAAGGATCCTGCAGTCATCGAGGTGACAGGTGGGAGGTGGTGGTGCTGGTGGCCGTGGCGATGGAAGAGCTGACAAGACAGGTTGAGTGCTGCCAAGCCTGCAGGATTTCTGACAGGCAGGCAGGCCGCCAGGGTTTTGATCTGAATAGCTGGAAATACGTAAGCTGGCTGGAGGTCAGATTCAGCGGCAGGTCAGGGTCACGTCTGTAAAAGCTTTGTCATTCTGCGGCCCAGGTCAGATGGGCTGTGGCATGCTGGGATGGTAGTTCCCAGAGGACAGGACATACCCAAATGGCCTCTTACTGTCTAGGCTGGGAACTGGCATCTTATTGGCCAAAGCAAGTCACGTGGACAAGAACACCATCAATGATGCCACAAAGTATACTCGGCTCAGAGTGGAGAGGGAGGAAATATTTACCGAACAGTAATCCAATCTACACAACTTCACTTTGACCTTACTGTTTGTAGTCATTTTTATCGAGGCTCTTTCAAAATTTTATTACAAATTTTATGTGTATTGTTGAAAGTTTCGACAATCCAAAAAAGCATAATCAACCAAATAAAAATTCCTTCTTACTCCACTACCTAGAGATAAGTACTGTTAATATTTTGTTGAATATCCATTCGTAATAGAAAATTCATGTACATTCAAGGCGGGTATTGGCCATGCCATTCAGACAGTTAAGGGCCACTTGGCGTTAGGTTTGACTTTGGCTTTTGGAAAGTCAAAGAGAAAAATGCCCTTTTCATAGTTACTTTGGCCATTCCTAAAACTGCGTGTCGCCAGGGGTTCTGCATTCGGGAGATTTCTTTTCACCTATTTAACGCGACACACAAGGCATGTTCCTCACCTTCTATGTGTAACTTGAAGATTTTTAAAAAATCTCTTTATTGCGTTAAATATTGAAATTGTATTGATCAGCTTAAAAACAAATAACATGCTACAGAGAGAGCTTTTAGGATCACATCTCAGGAACTCAGCCAGTTGAATCAGGAGAGCTGGGATGGCATGGGACCCCAAATCTGGAAGAACTTAGCAACTTTGTAGTAGGAGCACACACACACACACACACACACACACACACACACGGATCGTGAAAGCTATTGACTTGATATCAATAACAATCGCTAAAGATTCTCAAATATTGCCACAGAAAGGAATTCATACGAATATTGAGAGAGATTTTTATTAAGTAGACAATGTAGGAAGACCTACATTTGAGTCGACAAATGTTTTCATACTATTTTAACACAAGGTAGAGCTCAATATATATGAAATCCATGCAATATTTGGGCGTGCTGCCCTTCATCTCATTAAATAAAATAATCTTTAGGAATTAAATTTGATTTAGTTATTCTATTTCATTTAGCACGTGAAGCTTTCAAAGGAACAACCTACTTGGGAACTTTTCGCATCTTGTGAGGATCGATTAGCAGCGGAATGTCAGCTTTTCCACTTCAAAATTTCACCACGAGGAGAGGCTCCAAAACCACGTACCAGACCATCCACAAAAACGCGTTTCTGCCCTGGATGGGACCCAGAGTATGGGGGGCTGGAAACTCTTTCAGAGTGTGGTTCTGTGAACATTTTGTGACTTATGTCAAAATTCCATCTTCCTCCTATGCCACAGATGAATAAATATTTGCACTGGAAAGAAAAATGATCAAATATGGAAACTGAGTCTGGCCCTGGGGATAGCCCATGGGTGGGGGGAGCCCTGCCCACTTCTGGGGGGGGAGGGGAGTCTCAGAGCATTCCCCACTCTCTGTGGAGGCACTGCCCTTTCCAGCTTCAAAAGTGATTTACTATCTGGCATCTCAATGAACTGTCCTCGAACCTTTGAGGTAGACCTCTGCCACCCCCGTTTTACAGACGAGAAAACTGAGGCTCATAGAGGCAAAACTGGCAGGTAGCCAAGGCAGAACTCAAACCCGGAGTCCTGACTGCACATGGTGTGCCCTTTCTGGGTCGTCCCTCTATGTACCCAATCTGTACCCCCATTCTACCCTCCTAAAGCTCCTTTCAGATCATCTTTGTGCCAGAGAACCCCACAATCCTCAATCAAATCAAACCCATGGTGAAATCAGGGCAAGGTCACCCCCTGCAGGTCACCCACTTGTGCAACAGGTTGAAAGGCAAATTACCTTAAAGAAAAGCATTCAGTAAGTGGTCTGTGCCATGTGATTTGGCAAAGACAAGGAAGGTAGGGGGTTGGGCACTGAGGGTGAATAGAGCCACCCTGCCCAGACCCCAACAAGCTGAGCGGGATCAGCTGAGGATCCTCCTGAGGGGAGACAGGATTAAATACCCTCTCCCTGGGGCATCATCCCCCCATTCGGCAGATGCGGAAACTGAGGCCTGAAGGAGTCGTTACTAACCCAAGGTCAGCAGCTGCCAGGAGGTGACATGGCCACTTTGCTGGCCTCCAAACCCAGCTCCTGGAGCCCACTGCACGCACCGGGACGGCGCCTGGATTTTAGCACACACAATTCTAGACTTCTTTTCACCTTTTACCTAATAAAACTAATATCCCGCTGAGAGATGCCTAACGACTTGAGAGCAGGGTCCATGTTGAACACTTGTTGTATTTCCAGCATTTAGAATTCGTTGGTGTCAGAAGAATCTTAAGGACAACCCGGTCCAGGTCCCCCACTGTACATAAGGGAGAAACTGAGGCCCATGGTCCTACAGCAATGACCCCAGCAGAATCAGGCCTGGAATTCAAGCCTCCTGTCACTCAGTCTGAGTTGCTGGGAGACCATAAATATTCTGGGTGAGACAATGAAGACGGGTGAACAAAACTGAGACCCGAGAGCCAAAAGCAGGCTTCCCGCTTGCTGAAAAGTGCCAGCCAGATAAGAGATGGTGTAGTGGCTGAAGGCTTCGGCGCTGGCGCTGTCAGCGCTGCGGCCTGGGTTCGATTCCCAGTCAGGGAGCTACCCACATACCAAAAAGCAAAAAAAAAAAAAGAGAGAGAGAGAGAGCAGGGAATCGGGCACCTTCGGCTGGATTTACGGGCGAAGGGTGATGCCACGATTGGTGCCCCCCAGTTTCCTTGAGAAAGCCCAGGGAGCACTGGAAACTCCATAGGATGTTCTCGTAAGAACTGCAGAGATGTGCAGAGTCAATGGGGAAACCGAGGTAAGAAGGCAGATCCCCAGGAACCCTCCGAGCCTGAGACTCCAGAGGAAGTCTTTGGGGTCCTCAGACTTCCCTCCCTTTCACCTGGGGCAGAGGCAAGTCTCAAAGGACCACCTAGAACATGTGCTCTGGGGCCCAGGCGAGCAGGACGCTGGAGACGGTCTGCCAGCACCGTGATTCCAGCGTCTTCCAGACGGTTCCTCAGGAGGCCCCGGACATCCCGATGCGGCTGTACTGGACGCCAGACGTGCTCTGCCTGCGGCCAAAGCTCAGGGTGAACCTGTCAGGCGGAGAGTGAGGGGGTCAGACGGCAGCAGGAAAGGGAGCAGCCCATCCCCTGGGACCCCCAGCCCACGCCTCTCCACCCCTACCTGACCCTTCCTGCCCTCACATGCATTTTGCTGTGGCCTCCCTGTGTCCGCCCTCACCTCCATGTGACCCTGAGAACCAAGTCCAGTCCGACAGGCCCCTTGGCTGAACCACACCCCGTCTTAGCCCAGAGCTGGCTTCCATCTGCCGCTCTGCCCACTTCACTCTTTGTCCAGGGGAGGAATCTGGAATCTTCTCCCAAGAAAGCCAGTACAGCAGAGATCCAGGTGGCTCCTAGTACCTGTACCCCTTTTATGTCTAGCATTTTCAGGTGGGCACACGGCTAGCAGATTCCAGGTCATGATTCTCAGCCGCCCCTGCGCAGAGGTGCAGCCAAGTCCAGGCCACGGGGATGTGCATGGAAGTGAGCTGCGGGTCCCTCAGCCCGCGTCCCCATGTGGGAGTGTGGCGGTTCACTGTCACGGGCCATGCACGTGAGGTGATCCTGAAGGGATGGCAGAGCAACAAGACAGACAGAGCCTGGAACCCTGGGTGACAGCTCAGGGCACAGCTGCTGCCCCAGCCCTGGACCCCGACATGTGGACCATTCCAAAGCAGCCATATCTCCCCAGTGAAGTCATTGGGTTGCTGAGGGGCCTGCAGATGGTGTCACCCAGCAAACTGGGAGTACTCCGGGGTGGGGTGGGCCAGGTTACAACACAGGGCTAGTTCTGCGTCCCTCCAGGGACCAGGTGGGGGTGAGGCTTGGCAGGCAGCTGCAGGGGGCAATTTCCAGTTCCATCTTAGAACGTTTCTTTTTTGATCTTCTAGATCAGTGGTTCTCAACCTTCCTAATGTCACGACCCTTTAATACATTTCCTCATGCTGTGGTGACCCCCATAAAATTATTTTCATTGCTCCTTCATAACTGTAATTTTGCTACTATTATGAATCATAATGGAAATATCTGATATGTTTTCCAATGGTCTTAGGCGACCCCTGGGAGAGGGTCGGTCGACCCCCAAAAGGATCGTGACCCACAGGTTGAGAATCGCTGTTCTAAGGCCTCCCAGGAATAGAACAGGGCGTAGGAGCTGGTGAATCCCCTTCACTATGACAGGTAACCAGGGGTATTTGCCAAGGATGCTTGTGATTATAGTGCTTTTAGGTCCCTTTGATGCCCCCCATTCCTCTCATCTCTGATTTGAACAGTCCAAGGTCCCACGGTGCTAAGATTCTAAACTCCTCTCTGGCCTAAAGGCCTCATGTGATCTAGCTCCTACCTGCTTGGCTGATCTGACCCTCTACCCCTCCTTCCTCACTCACCCAGTCCCAGCCACACCGGCTTCCTTATTAGTCTTTGCACGTGCTGGACACACTGCCGACCTCAGGGCCTTTGCACTTGCTGTTCCTGCTCTGGAGCGCTCCTGCCCTCATCATCACATGGCTGCCGCCTCCTACTCACTTAAACAGCACATCCTCAGAGAAGCCGTCCCTCTCTGACCACCCACTCTAATTCAGCCACAATGCCCTGCCCTTCTGTCCCTGTGTCCACCCACCAGGCCCTCTCAACATATTTCGTTCTGTTTTATTTTGTTCTGGTGACACCTCACTAGCCGAAATGCTCTGGTTGATGTGTTTGTTGGTGTGGTTATTGTCTGTCCCCGTCCCCTACGAGAATGGCAGCGCCATGAAGACAAGGGCCTTGTCCATGTTATTCTCAGCCACATGTCCTCTGGCCCAGAACACGCTCTGTCACATAGCAGGGACTTAAATGCCCTCTGAATGAGTAGATGAAGCTCATAGTTCTTTGTATGCAATTTTAAAAGGCCACAGTTGTAATGTCTTGTTTCTCTGAGCTTCCATGCTTCTAAGATCCTCTGGTTTTAGGTTTCTACCATTCTAACCTCTTGTGAGTCCCTGATTGCATTTCTGTGAGCAACGCTCTCTGCTAAGGGGAAGTGTGAGGCCCAAGACCCTGCAGCCAAGTGCTCGGGGTGGCGTGGACGTCTTGCAGGCCCGCCCAGTCCCTCTTACCGTCGCCTCTGGAATTGCTGGTCTATCTCCGCCAATGACTGGTCCTTTGTTTCAGGGACAAACAAATGGATGAAACCCAGGCCGAGGACAGCGGTCAGCCCGTACAGCAGGAAGGTCCAGGACAATCCGAGGGTGCCTGTGAACAGGAGGCAGGAGTGTGGGCTGGGGTGCGGCCAACGGCTGGTTCCAGGTTGGGTACCCGAAGTCAGTTCACCCAAAGCAGAGTCTCCAGGGGGTCGATGTGCAGAACGACCAACGACTGTCAGATAAGGAAGTACCTTAAAGCCGGAGTAGGGCTCGTTGTCCCAGAGGCAGGCAAAGAGCCAGGGCTCAGATCCACACACGCCGACAAGGGCATCTTGTCTTTATGGAAAAGTCCACTTACCCACGTCTAGAACACTAACTAACCAGCGTGGTGTGCTCAGAATCTGAAGACGTGAACAGAGGGGAAATGTGCACCCCGGCAGCAAATCAGCTGCAGGACACAGCCTTGGCAAAGCCCAGCTCCGGAAAAAAACCACAAAACAAACCCTCAAGAAGTCCATGAACTTGGTGTTCAGTGAATTGAGCATGCAGGGAACTGAGTGTCAGCCAGTTTGGCCTGGGTCGGACTGGTTTGAAGAGAGGACCAAAACCTCAGTATGCCAGCCCCTCCCGCTTCCTGGAGACTCCGGTGGGGGTCAGGATCTCAGCGCCAACGACCAGGACCCCCAGGGATGACCTGGACTCCTTTGAAGTTTCCGAGAGAGAAAGCAGGCTATGAAGGAAGGGACCGTGCTGAGTCACAAGTACAAGTGATGTTTTGGATGCCCTTCTCACCCCTAACAAGCATGGCCACCTCCTCCAAGCAGCCTCCCCTGACCAGCCGGACCTCACTTAACCCTCATACCAGCAGAGAGAGAGCTGGGCTGGGAGTCAGGAGGGCTGGGTTTAGGCTGCTCACTGCCTGACTGGACTTGGGAAGGATGTATTTCAGCATCTGTGAAATGGGGGTGATAAGGCTAGGATGCAATTCTAATATCCCCCTTCCTTCCTTCCTTCAACTCCCTCACCCTCTCCTTCATGTCACATGAAGGGAATGCTTGAGGACTGAGGCAGCAGGGAGAAGCCTGGGGTCCCCGAGACTGGGGGCAGGAGACAGGCCCGGTGGGTGGATTCTTCCACCAGTGTTTGCTATGCCCCCCCCCCCCCCAGGAGTGGCTGTGCCTCTGAGGAAGACACAGCTGGCTGCAGGAAGTGGGAAAGGAAACGACCCCTAAGAACTGTGCCTTGGGGCCCACAGTGAAGGAGCCCCCCCCCCCCGCTGTGGTCCAGACAATCAAGGACTACCAGTGACCTTGGCCATGAGCATCTCAGCATCTCAGAGACCCTTCCCCAGGGTTCCCAACCCCCGCCCCACCCCCACTGAGACTGAATGCTAGATGACATCACCCAAACGAGATCTGAGAAGACCCTCCTGCTGGCAGATGGGCAGGAGCCAGGTTGAGCTGGCTTAGAGCAAAAAATAAGGTGCAGGTGCTGCACCCACCGGTCTCAGGCACGCTCTCTCCAGTGCTGGCGTGGCCTGTCACCCCTCCTCTGCAGCTCAGAGAATTTTACAGCGTATCTGGGGGTTTGGGGTGTGGTCAGACACTGCCACAGACCTTCTGCACAAAGTTTTATTTGAAGGATAGTTCTGCTGCTACAAATAGGAAATATTCAAAACAAAACAAAACAGAACTCTCCCGCTTTATTCCCGGCTACAGAGAAGAGGCTGGATTTGAGGGTGGAGGAGCAGAGCCCCATACTCAGGTCTCTACCTGGAGTTTGTTCCCCTGCCCCCACCCCACCCATCAGAGTTGCTTCCCAGAGGAGGCAAGAAGAAGGCTTCAGCTCTTCCTCAGCCTCTGCCCGCAAGCTGTCAACCCAGCCAGCCCACCCACTGCAGCCCTTACAGATCACACCTTCTGTTGTCTCGGTCTCCCATCCTCTCCTCTCTCCTTTTCTGATACCAGCATCCCAATTTTCCTTTGGGGGATGACTCCCCTTCAACTGCTGGTCCCTGTGGTTGGGTGAGGCTGCCTCTACCCCCAAGGTCCAGGGTAGGTATATGCCCCATGCCTGGAGCCAGGGGGAAAGGACAGCCCTCTAGCCACAGTGATTGGTTCAGGGATGGGCATGTGATCTTGCTGAGCCAATGAGAAGCGTCCCAAGACTTGGGCACGAGCCACTGGGGGCATGAAGGCCAGGGCATGGGAGGCCGAGTGGAGAGAGGCAGAGATGGCTGCCAATTCTGTTGAAGGCTGTGGATCAGCCTTGCTGAATCCAGCCGTGCTCCTCTTTTCTGTGACTTAAGACAAACATATCCCCTTTCGTTCATTAACTGCTTTGCATGGGGGTTTTGTCCCTTATACTCAGACAGATAAGGAAGCCCTGGTCCTGTCAGGAGGAAACTGTTCCTGGACCTGGAAGAAATTGGACCAAGGTACTGATTGGGTCGGAGGACTCACCGATGAGGTCGAGGAAGGAGAGGCTGATGAAGAGGTTGGCGGCCCAGTTGAAGCTGTTGCAGAAGGCGAAGGCTCGCCCTCGGATCTCCGTGGGGTAGATCTCACTGAGGACAAGCCAGGTCACTAGAACAGGAGAGCAAGGAGGGCCCCTAGTCTGTCGCCAGGACCCGGGGCCTGGCACAGCAGGCAGCCTCCCACCTGTGTAATTCAATCCCTGTCAGGCTCCTGACGCCCAGCCTCCCCAGCTGCTTCCCGGACACGGCTGGAAGAATCCCTTTGGCATGATCAACTGCCTCAGTTTCCCCAGAACCGGGGGCTTCCTGGGCCGTGAGACTTTCAATCCTGGGCAAACCAGGACGGTTGGTCACCCTATTCCTTAAATTCCTTTCAAGTAAAGCCTTTTGAGTGAGCCCTCCAGGAGCATATTGGCATTTTATGAGGCCTGAAGCTTAACCGACGTGGGGTCCTTTTTAGGAAAAACTCATTACAAACGTAAAATTGGGCCCCTGCCCTGGGAAGGAGTGCCTGCGAATCAGGAGGAGCCCTGAAGCTTAAGCTTCACTGGCTTCATGGTCAAGCCACCTCCAGTGTCCCCCCGAGACCCTAACCGACACGGTCCACAAGCTTCCCACTGGGAGGGGTACAAGCTCAGAGTCACTGCCAGAAGCTTCCACCTACTTGGTCCAAATCCGAAGGAGAAGGCGCTCACAAAGACCATCATGCAGACCAGAGCCGTCCAGTGCAGCAGGGCACGCTCCGGGGCCGGAGACGCGGGTGCAGGGGAGGCTGTGCTTAGGGCTGGCAGGGGAGGGGCGGTGGGGTCCCCAGCTCCGGGATGAGGCCTGGTTTTCCCTGAGGCTGACAACACTGTCTCCCCTTGGTTCTCGCTGGTTGTTGGCGGAGGTGGAGATAAGCCGGTTGGCAGGCCAGAGTCTCCAGGGGGGCCTGGCAGCCTGGTGGCATTGGGCATGTCCAGGCAACTTGGGCCTGAGTCCATGGGCGCGGCAAAGCTGACAAGGCCTATGCCACTGACCGACAGGGCCATGAGGGCGCAGCCAGCTAGCAGCAGGGCCCTGCGGCCCGCTCGGTCCACTAGCCCCATGGCGATCAGGGTCGCCACCACCTTCACTGCGCCAAGCCCTACGGAGGCCAGCACAGCGGAGGATCCCCCACGGAAGCCAACCGAGTGGAAGATGGTGGAGGCATAGCACAGCACGTTGGGCTGCCCTGTGAGCTGCTGGAAAAGCACCAGCCCCAGCCCCACCGTGGTACGGCCTCGCATGTTATCCCGAGCCCCGAAGAGGTCCAGAAAGGAGTATCTTGGCCTCTCCAGGCCCAGCTTGGAGGCCTCGCCTCCCTGGAGGGGGATGAGGTCTCTGTGGGCCGCAGTCTCATGTGCATCAGCAGGGAGGAAGAGGAGGCTGAGGGACTGCAGGACAGCAGGTGCTGCGGCCCAGCCAAACATGTGCCTCCACCCCCAGGGAACGCCGGCCAGAGCGTAGTTGAGTGCGTAGGACAGCAGGATGCCCACGGTGATGCCTGCCTCATAGAGGGACACCAGCACTCCCCGCTGCCGCGGCCCCACCAGCTCTGACACGTAGATACAGCAGGCCATGGACGCGAGGGAGATGGCGAAGCCAGCCGCTGAGCGGCCCACGACCAGCCAGGCCGGGGAACCGGCCAGGCCCAGGCTCAGGCTGCCTGCCAGCAGCACCACGTTGCTCCCAAGGATGGCTGGTTTCCTGCCATAGCGGTCAATGAGGAAGCCCCCTACCAGGGAGGCGAGGAGAGCCCCAAGGAGCAGGCTACCCACCAGGAACTCCTGCTCCAAGCAGCTTAGCCCAAAGTCATGCTGCAGTGGCAGCAGGGCACCCGATATGACTGCCAGTTCATAACCAAAGGTCAAGCCACCCAGCAAAGACACAGAGGCACACAGGGCCAGGACGGGTGAGGGGTGTCCTGGAAAACAAAAGTAAGAGTCGCCAAGTTCAGAGAGGATCTTTGCCAGAGCATCCATCCATCCATCCATCCAACCTGCCCTCCATCTGTCAGCCCCCCCAACTACCCACCCAGCCACTCCATCCATCTACCTGTTCATTTATCCACCCACCCATCCACCCACCCATCC